>JAPJBO010000884.1:0-94415 GCA_030068145.1 Diplonema papillatum
GAGACAACCCCCGGAGTTTCATAAAAAAGCGAACTTCAACTCTACCTCCCCCCCCCCCCCCCCCCCCATGCGAGGCAGTGTTCTGCCTAAACATTAAACTAAGTTTTCCCCCCACACTTCCGTTTAGCCCTTGTCAGTGTCGCCTTTTTGCCTAAAAACGCGAGGTGACACTAACACGGGAAGACGGTTCTCAATAGGGTCCCTGTATTTGCATGGAGAATGTCTCATCCTCACCAACGGCTTCCCGTGTTAGTGTCGCCTTTCAGGAAAAGGTGCCTTTAGGTAGGCGACACTAACACGGGGTGACAGGGAGGGGTAGGTAGGAAATAAACTGCCAGAAACACAAAACCGTGGACCCAGTTGCCGTGCAGAGTGTCGACGGCCCGGAAGCACCAATCAAACAACCGGCAGACCAGACAGCAGGCAGTCGTGTCGCCACAGCCAATCAATTCCACAACCCCCTCTGTTTTTTTTTTTCGGATTCTTAACTCGTATGGAACTTTACCCAAAAAACCTTCAAGAAAAAAATGAAGACAAGGCAGAGACCCCCCGATCTATTCTTCCACAAACCAACGAATCCACGAGATTGGCACCATGACACGAACCGAGCGTGTCCACGTCGTCTCGGGCCAGGAGCGGGGTACAAGACTCCACCGGCCACATCGGAGTGGTGCATAGAAAGCTGTCTTTCAGAATCAGCCGCATCCATCCCGTTGCGCCCAGCGCCGGCAAGTGCTCCCCCCCCGGGGGCAACGAATTGTGTTCGTGGTGTCGGTCGCAGGAGTCTTTTTTTTTGGCTTGCCAAAGAGAGTAAAAGAGTGAAAGAGGACGTACAGTAGTGAGTAGAGAAGAGAACGAGTGTAACAAGAAAGGAGGTAGCACGGACTACCAGACCAGCGGAGACCACCGCAATAAAAAACCCTTTTTTTTTCCCTTACCTTATCCCACAAACCAGCACCAATAACAACGACCCTCGGGGGCACCGAACAGCCGCCTGACAAACCAGACTCACACCGCTGTCCTGTCTGCAGATACTCAGGTTCCGCGCTGATGATGGCCTGCCTTATGTGTCCGTGGCTTAAAGGACCGAAACACGGCGCAGACGGGACCAGTGCGGTGTGAGCACATGCCCATTCCAAGCACGTTCTTGCAATCCCCCGTGGGCAATGGCCGGACACCCGAGAGAGCAGTGCAATAGAGGGGGACCGAAAACGGATAAAAAGCGTGGGGGGGCCCAAGACTATATTCAAAGCGAATTTCTTCTTGGTGTCGGTCGCAACACTTACAAACATGGCTAGCCGTAGTTACAGTGTATAAGCATGCCTACTACCCGCATACTACCCGCCTCACAGCCTCAATGGTCAACCGGAGACCCTAAAACACCGAACCTCTAAACCACAATAAACGCTAAAAAGCGGGCGCGTTGTCCGCTTTTTTCGGACGTGGATTGCCACGTATGTCTCCCACCAAAGCGGGTGCACGTAACGCACGTTCTTTTTTTTTTTCTTTTTTTTGCAAAACATTATTTTTAACTAACTACCAATCGGAACGGAACCAGGGCTTACGCTCCACGTGTGAAACTTGGGTGATAATTGTGTGCCATCCCTGTCCCTCCCAGGGAGCCACCCCGGAAATACCCCAAGGGTACCTTTGGACACCCTGCGGGGTCACGGGGGCAAGGTGGGAGGGATCTCGGCCCCGGCTCTCACGAAGTGACTCTTACTCGTGGACGGCTAGGAAAATGGATGACAATTTCACCCCGGCGTCGTGCCATTCCTGCCACTGGGTGGGTGGGAGGGAAAACAAAGTGTTTCCCCCGTAGAACAGACACGTTATTCCCCCCCCCCCCCCCCCACGTGTGCTTCCACGTGAATCCTCAGGTACCACATGTCGATTTTGATTTATTTTTTTCCCCCACACGTGCTTGCCACAGGTTGGTCCACATGCAGGGTGTGTCTAGGCCCACAAGTCGCCAAGGCCGCACAGCCACGTGTCGCCAAGTCCAGCAGTGACGCTTTTTTTTTTGCCCGCCCCGCCACACATAGTGGGAAAGGATTTTCCCCCCTCTAACCTTGAGCGTCCGCATGTGGACCACACGTACCTTCTCTGAAAACGGAGCGTAAGCCCAGAACGGAACTCAAAGAATAAATAATCTCCGAGAAGTAAATAATATATAGTGTCCCATCCAAGGCATCCCGACGGAGTCCAAGCACACACAGCTTTTTTACAGAAGCGCCAGCTTGAAAGGAAATGCTTGACGATGCTGCCCGACAAAGAACAGAAGGGATCCCAAGTGCTGTAACTACCGAACCACGTGTTGAACGGACGTGAGGTCATGCGGGTCTACCCCTACACGACAAATCACACAAACACAACAGGTCAAAGTCCTGAGTGAGAAAGCAACACACGGTGGTAAAAGCGAAGAACAAATCAGATTGTGTCTGTATTGTATTTGCCCCTTACCTCTATATTTCCTCCCTTCCATTCGGAGTCGAAGCAGCTACGTCGAGTATTTTGTTTTTACTTCGACAACTTCCACACAGATCCCAGGCGGACCATAGGCGGATTCCGCCTGGGGTCCGCGTGGATGTTTACAATGTAAAATCCCCCGAGCATCTTTTCGTATTTTTTGCGATAACCAGTAACCACCTTAGTGAGCATACTTGTTACAGCTAAAAAGGAACGTTGGCAGCGGTTTAACCTGAACGCGTACAGGTAAATTCGCACAAACAAAAAAAAAACTGCGAAAACTACTACAAAATACTAGAAATCCTGAGTATTATCCCGTCGAAAACATCCACGCGGACCCAGGCTGACCCTACACGGATTCCGTGTGAGCCCGTGTAGGAATATTTCCATTCCGTGTGAGTGCGACGGGATCCGCCGGAATGCAGTGTCCGCTATCTATGCTATCCGTGCGCAATAATATACGAGGACGAGGTTTAGATAGTAACGGCTGGTACTCTTTCAGTCGATGTTTTGACTACAAACTGTCGACGTCGGGCGTCCGTCGTTCTGACAACCGGATCCCACATTTTCCTCTCGTGACATGGCACCTTTCTATCCAAAACCCTCGGGTTCCCTTCAACCACGAGCTTTTAAACAGCAGCAGCATTACTATACGCTGTTGGTGCTGGAAATTACCGCGGGTGCTGGCACCAGACTTGTCCACCAATTGTGTTCATTGACAGGTTTAGATATCATCCATTGCTTCTGACGTACCAAGTACGTGTCGAGGCTATTTCTCTTCGCTGCCTCAGCAGTGTTGCTATTGGGAGTAACGCAGCCCAAAGCAGCCTCTCGTTCCTCTCCCGGACGGCAGCAAAACTGTCCGTGTGCCAGGCTCTCGAAGAAGTTGGAGCCGTAGTGCTGCACCTTTGTAGCTCTTCCGTCCCACCTTTGGCACCTTTCTATCCAAAACTCTCGGGTTCCCTTCAACCACGAGCTTTTTAACAGCAGCAGCATTACTATACGCTGTTGGTGCTGGAAATTACCGCGGGTGCTGGCACCAGACTTGTCCCACCAATTGTGTTCATTGACAGGTTTAGATACCATCCATTGCTTCTGACGTACTAAGGTACGTGTCAAGGCTACTACTCTTCGCTGCCTCAGCAGTGTTGCTATTGGGAGTAACGCAGCCCAAAGCAGCCTCTCGTTCCTCTCCCGGACGGCAGCAAAACTGTCCGTGTGCCAGGCTCTCGAAGAAGTTGGAGCCGTAGTGCTGCACCTTTGTAGCTCTTCCGTCCCACCTTCGCCAGGGCAGACTGCAGGGGAAGTGGTCGCCGCAAAGGAATTCCCCCCCGAAATTCACCGATTTGGGCCTGAACAAGGTAGCTTGTCTCCTGGGGTTTCTGGTCTTGGGACGCTCGAATTACCCGAAATTGTCCTTATCTTGGTACTCGTTCCGCCTTGCCGGCACCGTGGGGACGGACACCGCCCTCACTGACCAAGAGAGCTTGATATTCGATTCCATCGGCGAAATCAGCGATCTTCACCCCGCTGCACATGTGCCGGTGCCGTTCGACGTTGCAAACGGTCGACTCGCCGTTGGACGTCTCGTGGTACGCGCCGGACGAGGCGTTTCAGTAGTTGTGCACGGGCTCGCGCTGGATTTCCGTGTCCCTATAAAACCCCTGACTTCAGCCGCGAACTTAGCGGCGAAGTCGTCGAAAAACGGGTCACAAGGCAACCCCTGCTCAACTAGTGCTCGCCTGCCTTGATGGCACTTGCACCTTAAAGAACTCAATGCTCAACTTGTAGAACGTGGGGGGCCCAAGACTACACTCCACGAAGGAATGTACTTGGTGTCCGTCGCCGCCGCACTGGCGGCGACGGATTTCGCCGCGAGGCCAAGGGCCCCCGACGTCGTCGCACTTTGCGCTTGTTGATCTTCCTCTTGCTGCCTTCGCGCCACAGTGCCCGTACCGCGAGCGGTACCGCCAGGCTCCGTCTGAGAAGGTGCGGGGATGTGCACCCCAACCCGGGGCCCGCTCCGACGATCTCTCTTGCGGTGATCAACACCACCGCCTTCCCGAACCACGTTGATGAGGTGCGTAGCCTCATCCCTGCGGACGTCATCGGCATCCTGGAGACGGCGATGTCGAAGAAGCAGCAGGGCGAGATGTCGAGGTACCTGGCGGAACCATGCCCCGCCGACTCTGGAAGATGGGGATCGCTGTGGGGGCCCCCGCGACCTCCCAGGGGTGGTAACCCCAACTTCGGAACGATGGGCGGAGGTATTGGCGCCATCAACCGGCGGCCGGGGGTCGTACATGCGGTGCACAACGGCGCCATCGCGGGATCATCCGAACGGGTCCTGCACATGATGGTGGCGCTAGGAGCAGGAAAGACTTTCCTACACTGCTTCGTGGTGTACGCCCCCTGCGGCCCGAATACGATGGCAGCCAGGGAACGCCTGCTCCAGGCGGTCCTCTTCGACGCGCAGGCAATGGTGGGAGGGGCCCCGGCTGTCGTCCTCGGGGACCTGAACACGGACACGGACAGGTCTCCGGCGCTGCGGAGCGCGCTCGGCAATGGCTGGGTCGATGCCGCGCAACTGCAGGCGCAGCACGACGGCGCGGTGCGGCCTCCTCCGACTTATACGACGTCGAAGGCGGAGACGCGCATCGACTATGCGCTGATGAACAGGTCTGCGGCCCTTGCATTTGCCGGGTGCAGCACCTTCAATGTTGGTAGCGTCGGTAGCCACCGCTGCGTCTGCGTGCAGCTGTCGCTACCGGCGTTCAACCAAATGACGCTGCGTTACTCCGTGCCACGTGCGCTCCCTCCGGTGAGCAAGCCCGACGCCCCTGTGCCTTCGCTGGAGGCGTTCGAGGGGGCACTGGCAGACGGGCTTGGGGTGAGCTTTCGGCGGCATGCGAGCAGCATCTCCTCGACAGGTGCGATGTGCCGGCGGCAGAGGCACGCCCGTATGTAGGCCGTGGCCTCGCGAGGGAGCCGAGGCGGGTCCGGGCGGTTGCCCGGAGCTGCCCGGGGAAGGGCGTTACGTGCGAGGCCGAGCTGAAATACGGCAAGGCCATCACACGGCTGATGCACTACGTGCACGCACGAAGCCGCCTGGAGGTGTCCGGGCCGTTCGTCGTGCTGCAGGATCTGCGCGCTTGTTGGGCGCGGTGCATCCCGGTGCTGACGTGTGAAGTAATAGTTCAGAGTAAGCTTTTTTCCCTTCTGGGAAAATGCACGGGGGTGGCAGAGTGAGCGGGCGCCGGCCTTCAGGCCGGTCGGCCCGGGTTCGAACCCCGCCCCTCACAATTTTCCGGTCGAAGATGGTTTTCGAGGTTTGTTGGGTTTCGGGGTCTTATGTGCCCGAAATTTGCGTTTTTGGCGGAGTTTCTCAGTATCTCGCGGTATTTGGTCACCCCGGGAAACGGAGTCGGGCGGCCGAGCTTGCCATCACAGGCCAAACTGCTACGAGAACCGAACTTTGCTTCACCAGAACTCAGCTTCACGCGAACTTTGCTTCGTCCGAACTCAGCTGCGCCCGTACCAGAATTTAGCATCGCCCGAACTTTGCAGCGCCCGAACTTTGCTTCGCCAGAACTTAGCTTCGCCCGAGCGTTGCTTCGCCCGAACTCAGCTGCGCCCGAACTTTGCTTCACCAGAACTTAGCTGCGCCCGAACTTAGCATCACTCGAACTTATTATCGTCTGAACTTAGCTGCGCCCGAACTCTGCTTCGCCGGGGGGCGGCGGGGGGGTCCGGGGGGGCGCAAACCCGGGTACCAGCGCCAAACTTTTCCCGTACTCGGTGGGTCGGGGGGGGTCCGGGGGGGTCCCCCCCCGGGCACGAGCACCGACCTTGGCTTCACCGGACTTTACCACCCTGGCCGAACTTCGCTCGTGCCCGAACTTTTTTTTAGTACCAGCGCAGCCTGAGCGCTTAGCACCAGAACTTAGCAACGCCCGAACTTAGCAACGCCCGAACTTAGCAACGCCCGAACTTAGCATAACTCGAACTTAGCTTCACCAGCATTGCCCGAACTTAGCTTAGCCCGAACTTTACTGTTCCCCGAACTTTAACTGCTGCCTCCAGTCTCGCCACGCGCCGGCCTTAGCCGAGCGCACGTACTTTTGTATAAGCACCTGCTTTGTAGGAAATGCTTGAGGAGACTGCCAGTTGCGAAAGACCAAAGGCGGTAAATGTGCTGTAGCCCACACGAAACACAGGTAAATCTGGGTTTAGTGGCGGGCGTAAGCGTTCAACACAAAAGACCCACTTTGTATGGTGTGGTCGGTATAGCCAGGGGGAACTACGGGGGAACTACGGGGAACTGACCTTGGGGTGTCTTTTTTTTTTTTCGTTCGAAGGTGCGACCGTGCCCTTCTCCGGGAAGGAGGCACTGCACTTCGTCCGTGAGGGCCTGCGTCTTCGAGCGTGGCGCTACCTGACGACACAAAGGCAAGGCTATTCGGGTATCGAGAGGGGGGTGGATGTGCGCCTGTTGAACAGACTGTGGCAGAACCGCGCGACGGGGGACAGGCTCAGCTTTGCAATCCGCAAATGCATCGCAGGAGCGGTGTACTCTCGCGAGTGGTGCAACAGAAGATGGGGAACGGGTGACGGCGTATGCGAGTTCTGCGACGGTGGGACTCCGGGGACCCTGCTACACTATTTCTGGGAATGCCCGGGACCAGGGGGCAGGTGGGTCAATCTACACTGCCGACTCGACGTCGCAGGAGTGGCGGCACAGAATATGCCCCTATGCCTGAGCACACGGGGGATTCCCCCCATCGGAACCCCGCCGGTACTCGTGGAGAGGGTCCAGAAGCTGATCGGGACCATCTCCATCGAGATGGCGCAAGCGCAGCACAATATCGCGACGACGCGCCCCTGGGAGCTTGCCTCCGCCGCGGCAGGGAGATATGACGTTGAGCTGGCAAGGGACAGCCGTGAGCTCCTCACGAAGCAGATTGGGACGCGCTTCGCGGCGTCGCTAGTCTACTGGCTAAGGAATCTACGTTGGGTCAACACCCCCCCTCTCCCCACGACCGGCGTGGAACTCGCTTTGGATTTTGAGGCCTACACGCGATCCAAGCTGCCTGGGGAAACGTTTGCCGAAAAAGGGTTGCAGATAGGATATCTAGCACGAGCCATCAACGACCTAAGCTTTGCTGACACGGGGGCCTCAGCCTTCCCCGGGAAGTGGAGACAGGGTGTATGCTCTTTACGCTGCCTGGGTGCGCCGGCAATGCCGGGATTCTCACACCGTCCACGTTTTGCAGCTGGACGGAGGACAGAGCTGATGTTGAACGGCATAGAAGCAGTATGCTCCAAAGACAGGTGGAACGACGCCAAACCCGTGTACCCTCAGGACGTAGCTTTCGCTAATTGGAAGCTGAAGTTTCCCATCAAGGTGTTTGCCGCCGCCGTAGGCCGCGCAGTCGCGAGGAAGAAGAGGGCCCGCAGCGCTACAAGGCGGCGATCCCCCGCGAGACGAGCTCACCCGCCGGCCAGAGCGCCCGCTGCAGCACCAACTCCGGTGCTACCACTCACTGTAGCAGAGCCGCGACCTGCGGCGCGCCTCCGGAGCGACTTACGCCCGCCGTAGCAGTGCGAAGAGAAGTGAGGAGACCGGAAACTCCCCGGAGAGATGGTCCCTGCACTCTAACTCGTCTCTCTCTCTCTCTCTCTCTCTTTTTTTTTTGTAGTGATTTTTTTCAAGCGCCACACACCGGCGCCAAACCGGGAGCTTTGGAGTGAGCAAGACGGTTCCTCTTGCTTGGGCTTTCCACAGAAGGGCCAAGCCTTTTGAAAAATGGAGCCTTCGGGGTGGGGGGGGGTGGTGCTTCGTGTCGCCGTGGCATGGAGGATTCGTTGGAATGTAGACTCGAACGCTATCGTAGGACTCGCAGAAGTCGGTTGGCTCACGCTTACAGGAAGCTAAGTAAAGCTCGCTACCGGGCTCCCTTCAACGTTCCCCAAGAGGACTGAAGGAAAAGCTTCAGTTGCTACCATTGCGTGCTTGTACTGGTCCTTGAAAATAACGGCCTGACCGATGGAGATCTGCAGGATATCTTGGACAGCCCACAGATAAATTTGGCAGCACACAATCAAGAGTCCGGTGATAGACGAAAGGATGTGCTTGAGTCCAACTTGTGTCTGCATGGAAGGGAGCTGATAAGAAGTTACTTCTTGATAAACTGCATGCCCTCACCCGAAGCATGCCATTCAAGGCTAATTTTGTTGTGGGCAAGATCTCTGGAACAGAAGGATGCAAAGCCCGAAAAGCCCAAGGCTTTGCCGTGTCCGAAGTCTTCCTCTCGCCAGCGAAAGAAGCAAACAAGCCAGAGCCTCTCCTTGCGCGCCATTCCGACACTCCTATCCCTCTTGGGTTTGGGCAAGAAGGTGATCCGCAATCAGGTGGCGTTTGCATCAGCTCCTCTACTCTGGGAGAAACCGGAAGCTCTCCGGAGATGGTACCTGCATTCCAACTCGTCCTCTTGGGAAAGGCCAATCGACGGCTGTATGCAAGTGGGCGGAGGTCCTGGGACTGCGAAGGCGTGCGCTCTGTTCTGCCCGTGCCGCCATAGCCATCTTATCCTCGGCCAAGCACCAGTTTCTCCTCCTGCAACGCAACCTTGCCTTCAGCATGGCCATTATGACAGTCATTCTGGTTATCAACCTTACTCCTCGCTCGGGTTGCCGTCTCGACCGCGACCGCCTCTGATAGTTTGGGTTAGAATACAAATCATCTGTGGCGATTTGCGGTGTCGCGGTTATCTCTTCGTACGTGACCATGCTTTCGCCTCTTTAGCTCGACTTGATCGTCGCGCTCAGGCGCGTTTGGTGCCTCGCTTCTTCTTCGATTGCTCGTCCAGGTTCATCGGTTGCTGCACCGGCGCTTTCACACGCCGCACTTCTAGTGCTCGTGGCACACCCGCTCACTCCACTTTCGTGTTCCGTAGCGTTGAACATCGCCCATCTCGCCGCACGCTCCGCCCTTCCACCTCCGTACGTCAGGAAAAGATCCATCCCTCACGCCTCGCCGCTGAACTCGTGCCGTCGTCAGCTGTGTCTCGAGCACTTCCATCGTCTCCGTACCACCACGGAAGATCGGCCTCATCTCGTACCCCGTGAGGCACGGCGGGGCTCCCACCGTTCTCAGCGACCCCATCTTCTCCAGCTTCCTGCCTGGCAGAAGCGGTCCGTCACCGTTCGCTCCAGCGCATCCCCGACGGTTTTTAAAAGTTTTGAGAGTACCTCGCACGCATGCTCAACGGTGTCCCATCCGTCGTCGCTACGACACTGCCCGGAAGATCCAGTTTGGTCCACACTTCAAAGTCGACGGCGAGGTTTCGAGACGTCTGCGGGTTTTGAGACGTCACCCGCCACCGACCAGCACATCCCATCCAACCAATACTGCAGCGCCCGGAACCATCTCTCTCCTCCGACCGCCGCGAAGGTCTCCGGTCCCGCGATCGCTTCGAAACCCGGCCGGCGCGGGGCCTCTGTCTCCGGTCCCGTGATCGCTTCGAAACCCGGCCGGCGCGGGGCTTCCGATAGAACATTTCCTGCTCTCCATACCGCAGCTGATCCTGTCACTACCTGTCAAACCGTGACTCCCAGTCTGTCCTTCCTTCTCATCCTATTCCTTCCTCTTCGGGGCACGCATTGCACATGGCCGCTCTGCGCAAGTTGGGCCGTAATACTGCACCTTTGTAGCTCTTCCGCCCAGGGCCGACTGCAGAAAGTGGTCGCCACAAAGAAATTACCCCCCGAAATTCACCGATTTTGGCCTGGGCCAGGTGGCTTGTCTCCTGGGGTCTTTGATCTTGGTACGCTCGAAGTACCCGAAATTGTCCGTATTTTGTGACGAAAAAGTGCAAAGTAGCTTAGAAATGCTCTCCCGGACCCAAGGCTGCATCCCTGAAGCACTCAGCGAAAAAACAAGAAACGAAAAAAAAAAAAGACACCCCCCCCCCATGTTGAACTACGGGGGAACTACGGGGAACTGGCCCACCGACCACACCATTGTAGTTGTATTGTTTTCTCCCCCCTCTGGCCTCCTTCGAAATGAGCGCAAGTCAGTCCCCTCGAGTATTTTGGCGTCCACGCTGGCGGCGTGACCCAGCGCCGCTGGACCAAAAGGAGGGAGGCATGCAGCGCAGATATTAGACTGCATGGCTGCATTCAATCTATTCCCCCCAACCAACTCTCCACGAAGGCACTTCAAGACAAAATACAGCACACAACACACGGCACGGCACAGCACACACAGCACAAACCACACCACGACTACACGTATCAAGCTAGCTTGAGTGGGCGCGTCAAGTTGTCCGTACGATCTGAGCAACAAGCACTCCTACGTCCACTCGGCAAGCGACGTAGAGAGGGGACTCAGCACGTAAGCCACAAGACACAAGATACAAGACACAAGACACAAGACACAAGACACAAGACACAAGACACAAGACACAAGACACAAGACACACGACACAAGACACGAGACACTAGATAGATTCAAGACTTACTCAAGACTCAAGACACAAGACACAAGACACAAGACACAAGACACAAGACACAAGACACAAGACACAAGACACAAGACACAAGACACAAGACACAAGACACAAGACACAAGACACACGACACAAGACACGAGACACTAGATAGATTCAAGACTTACTCAAGACTCAAGACACAAGACACAAGACACAAGACACAAGACACAAGACACAAGACACAAGACACAAGACACAAGACACAAGACACAAGACACAAGACACAAGACACAAGACACAAGACACAAGACACAACATACAGCACGGCACACACGAGGATCACCATACGACTCGGTACACAGCACTTACAAACAAACAACGCGCATTTCCACATTAGACACTACGCGCGAACGCCAGCACGTGACACGTTTGACTGCAAACACGACTCGTTTGGCACAGAAGAAATGAAGAGGAACTTAGCAGTTATTGAAGGGAACAGCAAAGCAATGAACACTTCACGTCCACCGGTGGAACGCTAACGCACTGGTAGCCGTGAGCAACAACGAGTAGCCGTCGTCCTGGGTGATGCCGGGACGGGGTCCGACCGAACTTCCACGACTGTGAAGAACCGGTAAGAAAGGCAGCACTTCCGAACTAGCCCGAACCGACAGAATTAAAGAATGTCAGTCGCACCCTTCCCCATTGTTTTTGGGCCCAAGATAGAGCCGTGCCAGTGCGAGAGGTCAGAAGACGCCGGCTCCAATTCCTGGCAAAAGGGGACAGGAATTGGAGCTGGCGTCTTCTGTCGGTTCGGGCTAGTTCGGAAGTGCTACCTTTTTTACCGGTTGTTCACAGTCTAAGAAGCCAACTCCACCCCGAGTTCTCCTGGTGTCGGTTGCTTTGCCCCTATTCCTTTAGTAAACTATAACAGTCGAACTCGGCATTGCACACCGCGCGGCACTTACAGTGACACTGTACGTGTGACTCGGGCACACCCTCTCTAACTCCAGCCTCTGAGGCTGGACCTCACCGTGTAGGGGCTCCCCGGCCTTCTTTAATTCTGTCGGTTCGGGCTAGTTCGGAAGTGCTACCCTTTTTACCGTCTTTCACAGTCGTAGCAGCCAACTCCACCCCGAGTTCTCCTGGTGTCGGTTCGGGGGCACGCCTTGCCCCTATTCCTTTAGTAAACTATACCAGTCGAACTCGGCATTGCACACCGCGCGGCACTTACAGTGACACTGTACGTGACTCGGGCACACCCTCTTTAACTCCAGCCTCTGAGGCTGGACCTCACCGTGTAGGGGCTCCCCGGCATTCTTTAATTCTGTCGGTTCGGGCTAGTTCGGAAGTGCTACCGTTTTTACCGGTTGTTCACAGTCGTAGAAGCCAACTCCACCCCGGTGTCGGTTCGGGGGCACACCTTGCCCCTATTCCTTTAGTAAACTATACCAGTCGAACTCGGCATTGCGCACCGCGCGGCACTTACAGTGACACTGTACGTGTGACTCGGGCACACCCTCTCTAACTCCAGCCTCTGCGGCTGGACCTCACCGTGTAGGGGCTCCCCGGCCTTCTTTATTTCTGTCGGTTCGGGCTAGTTCGGAAGTGCTACCCTTTTTACCGGTTATTCACAGTCGTAGAAGCCAACACCACCCCGAGTTCTCCTGGTGTCGGTTCGGGGGCACGCCTTGCCCCTATTCCTTTAGTAAACTATACCAGTCGCACACCGCGCGGCACTTACAGTGACACTGTACGTTCTACGACTGTGAATAACCGGTAAAAAGGGTAGCACTTCCGAACTAGCCCGAACCGACAGAATTAAAGAAGGCCGGGGAGCCCCTACACGGTGAGGTCCAGCCTCAGAGGCTGGAGTTAAAGAGGGTGTGCCCGAGTCACACGTACAGTGTCACTGTAAGTGCCGCGCGGTGTGCGACTGGTATAGTTTACTAAAGGAATAGGGGCAAGGCGTGCCCCCGAACCGACACCAGGAGAACTCGGGGTGGAGTTGGCTTCTACGACTGTGAACAACCGGTAAAAACGGTAGCACTTCCGAACTAGCCCGAACCGACAGAATTAAAGAATGCCGGGGAGCCCCTACACGGTGAGGTCCAGCCTCAGAGGCTGGAGTTAAAGAGGGTGTGCCCGAGTCAAACAGTGACACTGTACGTGTGACTCGGGCACATCCTCTTTAACTCCAGCCTCTGAGGCTGGACCTCACCGTGTAGGGGCTCCCCGGCATTCTTTAATTCTGTCGGTTCGGGCTAGTTCGGAAGTGCTACCGTTTTTACCGGTTGTTCACAGTCGTAGAAGCCAACTCCACCCCGAGTTCTCCTGGTGTCGGTTCGGGGGCACGCCTTGCCCCTATTCCTTTAGTAAACTATACCAGTCGAACTCGGCATTGCACACCGCGCGGCACTTACAGTGACACTGTACGTGTGACTCGGGCACACCCTCTTTAACTCCAGCCTCTGCGGCTGGACCTCACCGTGTAGGGGCTCCCCAGCCTTCTTTAATTCTGTCGGTTCGGGCTAGTTCGGAAGTGCTACCCTTTTTACCGGTTATTCACAGTCGTAGAAGCCAACACCACCCCGAGTTCTCCTGGTGTCGGTTCGGGCACGCCTTGCCCCTATTCCTTTAGTAAACTATACCAGTCGAACTCGGCATTGCACACCGCGCACACTGTACGTGTGACTCGGGCACATCCTCTTTAACTCCAGCCTCTGAGGCTAGACCTCACTGTGTAGGGGCTCCCCGGCATTCTTTAATTCTGTCGGTTCGGGCTAGTTCGGAAGTGCTACCGTTTCTACCGGTTGTTCACAGTCGTAGAAGCCAACACCACCCCGAGTTCTCCTGGTGTCGGTTCGGGCACGCCTTGCCCCTATTCCTTTAGTAAACTATACCAGTCGAACTCGGCATTGCACACCGCGCACACTGTACGTGTGACTCGGGCACATCCTCTTTAACTCCAGCCTCTGAGGCTGGACCTCACCGTGTAGGGGCTCCCCGGCATTCTTTAATTCTGTCGGTTCGGGCTAGTTCGGAAGTGCTACCGTTTTTACCGGTTGTTCACAGTCGTAGAAGCCAACTCCACCCCGAGTTCTCCTGGTGTCGGTTCGGGGGCACGCCTTGCCCCTATTCCTTTAGTAAACTATACCAGTCGAACTCGGCACGGTACACCGCGCGGCACTTACAGTGACACTGTACGTGACTCGGGCACCCTCTTTAAGAGGCTGGACGTCACCGTGTAGCGGGTACGGGCCCTTGCCATCACACGCCGAGCTCGCTCAAATGCCAGCCTGAGCACCACGTTTCTCCTCTAGACACACAAGGGGTGTTTTAACGCCCCATTTGGTTCAGAATACAGCAACACTTTTTGCACAAGGTTACCCCTCTTTCTCCCGTAAGAAATCATCGTACCTTGTGAAGACCCCTCGCAACAATTGAATTGCAATAGCGAAAGAAAACGCTGGCAGCGTGTCGGGAAGAAGGTTACCTGGACCACGTCACCCCACCAGGCAAATCCTTCCCTAGCGCAGGCCAAACAAAAAAAAAAAAGCACAGAGAAGATAAATACTTTCCGACTGAGAACGAACTGCAAGATAGGGCTACTCTACTACCCTGGCTCCTGTAAACTCGCTTGTCTTCCCATTCACTTGCTGCCATGGAATTGCGTTGCAGACACGCAGCAGGGGTACCCATGTTGGCACCCTACCTGTTTTTTTTTTTTGTATAAGCACCTGCTTTGTAGGAAATGCTTGAGGAGACTGCCAGTTGCGATAGATCAAAGGAGGTAAATGTGCTGTAGCCCACACGAAACACAGGTAACCCTGGGTTTAGTGGCGGGCGTAAGCGTTCAACAAAAATGCGAAATCAAAATGAGCACAAGGCAGTCCCTCGAGTATTTTGGGTGTTTTTTTTTTTTTTTTGTTTTTATGCAGTGCTCCCGCTAACCTCACTTTTGGTGAGGAATTCCAAAACCTGCTTTTGGACTTTTTTTTTTTCGTGCCCCCCAATTTTTTTTCCCCTGTGCTGCGCACTGCGCAGGTTATTAGCTTCGTTTCTGCCTCGGTTTCTCGACCAACTTTCTGAGACCGAGAAGCTTTTCTCCAGGGGAGCACCACTCAAGGGGGGTGCCCCCCGGCGAACGGTACGGTACAAGTGGAGAAAGTTTGCACTTCTCAGTCTGTTTGTCACAATAAACACTGCACATTCCTGAAGGCAACAGCCTTTTTTTCAAATTCAACCACCACTCGATACTGTGTGCTGGTAAATCATTGCCACGAGTAGATGCAGACCAGAGATCACATGGAACAAGGCACTTGTGTCGACTCGGAGAGAATCTGTCAAGAAATCCGGGGCTGCTTCTGAGCCTCGACTCTCTTTCTCAGCTCCAGCCCCCAACTTCTACCCGCCAGTCCACCATACCCAGCAGAGAGTAGACCGTGATGCAGTGCTTTGGCTACACGATACCACCAATCGGAAAAAGGTGAGGAATTCCTCATGAGGAATTCCTCACCCTCTTTTTTCGAGCCTCTTTTTCTTTGAGGAATTCCTCGCACTTTTTCGTTAGCGGGAGCACTGTTTTTATGCTGTTTTTTTTTTGCTCTGGAGGTTTGTGTTTTTTTGCCCCGGTGGTCTGCTGGTTCACTCTTGCTGGCTCGGGTGAGCCAGGGTCTTCCACGTGCAGGCCAGCGAAAGCCCTGACCTGAGGTCCGCATTCTTCAAAGAAAACATGCCTACATCCCTCATACTACCCGCCTCCCAGCCTCAATGGTCAGCCGGAGACCCTAAAACACCGAACCTCCAACCCACAATACACGCCAAAACCCCGGTGTTTCAAGTTAGTGTCCACCCTTGCGCGAATTGGGGTCCATTCGGACTCGTTAGACGCGGGGTCTGGATGTGAACTTGGAAGTTGCCGTTCGCAGAAGCTAGTCGGGGCCCGATAAATCCGATGCGCCCTGGGTAATTCACGCTTTCCTCTAGACCGGGTTCTGGCTTAGGCGTTCAGCCATAATCCATCCAGTGGGGGTTCCGTCTACCAACCGGTCCTGCAGCAGCGCGGAGACGGAACGCCTTGTGGCCTATACCTTTCCATTTGACCCCCCCCATTTTTCTCCGTATACTATCCGGCAGCCAGTCACAGCCACAGGCTGCACCGTCCACCTTGGCGCCGAGCACGACCGAATCCGGCGGTGGTGCAGACAGAACCCTGGTTTGCACCTTCGCTTGCATTCTTCATTTGTGCATTCTAGCATGCATTCTAGTTTGCACCCTAGCTTGCATTCTGACAGACACACACTGCAGCATGATAGCATGCATTCTGACACATACACTGCAGCATGATAGCATGCATTCTGGCTTGCATCCTAGCTTGCGTTCTAGCCTGCACTTTGCACTAGTTTGCACCCTAGCATGCGCTCTAGCTTGCACCTAAACACGCCCAAACCGAATTGTGGCTGGAACGTGAGGTTTGACCTCAGCGACCCGAGTTTCTAGAAAACCCGAAACCAGGTGTCCATTCAAGAAAAGAGTGTATAGGTTGGTGCTTTGAAACTGGATCCTTCTCTTTTGGTAGAAAAGAACACCCAGCCGAGAAAAAAATGCATGGTTACCCGCCCGGCACAGCTTTGCCACAGTCCTATCATCATGCTTATGACTGAACCCCCGGAAATGACGAAACACATACGAAATGAGTGCGCGCACCAAAATAAGTAGGATAGTCGGCAATAAACAACATATAAACACACAAGCAGACGTACTGCCACTTCCGCAGGTACGATACGCACACTAGTATACGATACCTTAAAAAAGCTATGAATGACAACTCACAGTTCCTTTTTTCGCTTTCAGAAGAAGAGGACAAACTTTCGGGGGGAAAAAGACTGTTTTTTTTGTAAGATTTGCCGTCTGTTTGCTAGACCAAGCTTGTGCACGCGGACTAAGGTAGGGACACCGCGCGCAGTTAGAGGACTTTGTGACCAGTCGCTGTGTCCACGCATCTGCAGAAGACCAAAACCTGCCAGGCACCTTGTTTATTTTGAAAGACAAGCGTGCCAAAGAGACCAAGATGCGACTCTTCTGAAGAGACGTCCAGTGCAAGTGAGGTAGAAGAAGCAGAAGAGGACGAAGAGAGCGAACCCGGACCTACGACGTGCCAAGTGATAAAGAAGACGAAGACAAGCCTGTCGCCGACACGTCTGAAAACGCTCAGGCGTAATACAAGTATTGGTATGGAAGAAAGAAGCGTGCGGGAAAGAAGGCTTGAGCAGGTTGCGTTTTTGAGGTTGGGTTTCTGACAAACCGTACCCTGGGACGACCGATAGGCTGGTGACCGTTTGATTCGGCATGAAATCGTGCAGCACTGGATCAGTGACTTTCTTGTAGTGCCAGAAAGAAGAAGGAAAAGGTGAACCAGGCTCTGTTCCAGCTTTCGCAGGCTCCTCGCCTACCGATAGCAATCCGGGGCGGACCGGCCAAGCCGTACCAGCATATCTGCGCCGGACGCCACTGCAACGACGCGCCTCCGTAGCCTCTCGTAGAATCTCGACTGAGGAATGGGAGGAGTACGAACATTTGTCTTCGCTGCGACAGCTTTTTCAGCGTTGCAAAAGAGGCGGCCCAACACATGCCAAACAGCACCGTGTCTTTTTTCAACGCTGCCGCGGGGCCAATGGCCCCCAAAAAAAAAGAATTGGATTTTTTTTTGTTGAGTGGGATAAACACGCAGTCTTTTTCCCTCCGAGGTTTTATTGTCGCAAACGAATCCCCGTGTGCAGCGGGCGGTGCCCACGGCACACGGCACCAAGCATCCATGCGGAGCATCAAGCTCGTGTAACAGCCAGCGCACACGTATCAGGCTGCCACACAAACCCACATCATCGCACACACACGTATCAGGTTACCACACAACGCACATACACCCTCTCCGGTAGCTCCGGTCCGCTGACCTCCGCGGCCTTTGAAAAGTTCCCGCCCTCCCTCCCAGCTTCTGGATGCGATGAGGACATCGCTCCGTAGGATCTTTCCCTCGACAAGGAGTGTCCTCCTTCACAGATGAGAGCATCAGCGGGTCCATCCTCCGCTTCAGGAATGCTTCCTCCGCAGAGGAGAGCGTAACGTGTGCCTTCTTCCCTCCGCAGAGGGCTCCCCCGCAGGGAAGGCGTCGTGTTTGCAGCCACTCCCCTCCGCAGAGGGTTACTACCCACGTGGGTAAGACGGCTCGCTCCCTCCGCAGAGGGCTCCCCCGCAGGGGAGGCATCATGTATGCAGCTTGGCTTCCCTCCGCAGAGGGATCCCCGCAGGGAGACGTCCCACATATGGCCTGTTCCCTCCACAGAGGGCTCCCCCGCAGGGGAGGCGACGGCCAGCTCCCTCCGCAGAGGGCTCCCCCGCAGGGGAGGCATCGTGTATGCAGCTCTTTCCCTCCGCAGAGGGCTCCCCCGCAGGGGAAAGGACGGCGCGCTCCCTCCGCAGAGGGCTCCCCCGCAGGGGAGGCATCGTATATGCAGCTTGGTCTTCCCTCCGCAGAGGGCTCCCCGCAGGGAGACGTCCTACATAACGGCCTGTTCCCTCCGCTGAGGGCTCCCCCGCAGGGGAGGCGACGGCCTGCACCCTCCGCAAACCCTCGTTCCTTCCGCGTGGAGGCACACGGAAGAGGGCCTCCGCAGGGGTGCCTACCCCCGCGAGTAATAGGTGCCTCTTCCAAGGCAGGTTTTATCTAGCAAGGTGGCCGGTGCTTCCTCACGGGCCCCGACGCACGCCGCGTCCTCCTCCAAACCCTCACTGTCGTTTCTCTCCACTCTCTCTCTCTCTCTCCGCATGTGATACGAAGAAGCTAGGTTCGTCACGGCAGCCATCCCAGTGAAGGGAAATAAAACTCAACTTCATCAAAAAATACTGCAGTGTTTGTTCCAAATTTTTAACGGAGAAAACCATAAGGGAAGCACTTAAGTCGGGAAAATATTTATCGGAAACTGTTTCCGATAAATATTTTTTTTGTTTCCGATAAATATTTTTTTTGTTTCCGATAAATATTTTTTTTGTTTCCGATAAATATTTTTTTTGTTTCCGATAAATATTTTTTTGTTTCCGCCTGTCAAAGTGATCCGATAAATATTGATCACTTTGACAGTAGGTTCACCTACTTCGTCCCGTGGACGACCGCGACGAAGCCAAATACGATCGTTTTTCTATCTAGTTTCGGGTCGAAAGCCTCCCCAGCAAAGGCTGTTCAATTTTCAACACCAGATACGCAAACCTTTTCGAATGCAGCACACGGGTATCCATCAAGTGACATCTAACTATCTGGTTGCATTGAGCAGTATCCGGATCTGAAAGCTGAAGACTTTGTACCACTTCACCGCGACAAAGGTCACGAACCGGGTTCGGCTTACACTGCAGTTGCAGTAAAACTGCGTCTTGCGCACGAGCGCGGAAATCCGCCACCCACCATTCGGCTAGATATTGCAAGAACACAACTGCAAAGCTTACTACAAACGGATAGTGTTACAAAGGCGAACGAATCATGCGAGAACCTACGTAGGGGCCCCTCAACAGCTTTCAGAACGGCAAGTCAAGAAAAGGATAAGTTTGCACATTCTACTTCCGTCTGATCTGCATGTTCCCCAGTTCTACCCTTCGTTGATCTGTTGTGTGTATTCGCAACGACTTCATCCGGGTCCTACGCGGCCCCAATACGACAAAACTGCATGCGGTCCTGACCAGGTAACATCCTCCTACCTGAAAATGTCTAACCACGACTACGGATTTGGTGCCATCGAGGCAGCCATGGAGTGTAAGTATGCCAACGGGGCTTAGTAGTATCGGGGCTGCCGTGCATACTAGTTCCCGTAAAATATTTGTTTCCCTTGACTTGTGCCATGTCGGACGGTAGGATTTTCCGCGTCAGCCTCATTTCAATCCTGGAGACAAAAGCACTCACACAATAAAGACTAGCCCATTTCACGGGCCAAAACTGCCTTTGTTGCAGAAATCAGCAACACAGGCAAGCGATGACAGAACAGCGCACACGAAGACGACCGGCTCTGAAGAGACCCGCGCCGCAAGCTGCGCGAGCAGAGGGTGCCAAGCAAACCAGGAAGGAAGGCGAGGAGATTCAGATGGCACAGCAGGACGCCCGCGAGGGATCACCGAGGTCGAAAGACAGAAAAGGGAAAGCAGGCGTGGCCGGCTTGAAAAGCTGCAAGCGCGGAGAAGGCACAGGTACAGAGCAGTCCACATGCAGACGAGCAGTGAAGCGGCCCACATCACAGAGGTCTATCACACTGGCTCCGGATTACTTAGGGTCCTCGCAAAATCCAATGAAATTGCTTGCCCAATGGGACTCCCCTTGGGCACATTTCGCACTGGGGACTAGTCCCCAGGAACCCGTATCAAAAATATTTATCGGAAACAAAAAATATTTATCGGAAACAAAAAATATTTATCGGAAACAAAAAAATATTTATCGGAAACAAAAAAATATTTATCGGAAACAGAAAAATATTTATCGGAAACAAAAAAAATATTTATCGGAAACAAAAAAAAATATTTATCGGAAACAAAAAATATTTATCGGAAACAAAAAAATATTTATCGGAAACGTTCCGATAAATATTTTCCCCACTTAAGTGCTTTCGATATGGTTTTGTCTCAATTTTTAAATTTAAAAAAACCCAATTGTTTTCCGGAAAAAAATTGGTGGCCATTTACCAAAAAGACACAAGGCTTTGACCCCCCTCTTGGGAAACTTGCAGATATATGCGCAGAAAACTGCAACTTTTTGTGACATGCATACGCAAAATGCAGTTTTTTTTGCAAATATGTGCATATGCATATATTTGCAAAAAAACATGCATATATTTGCAAAAAAACTTAAGTTTTTTTTGCAAATATATGCATGTTTGTACGAACATGCATATATTTGCAAAAAAACTTAAGTTTTTTTTGCAAATATATGCATGTTTGTACGAACATGCATATATTTGCAAAAAAACAATAAAGTGCGCATATATGGTGTGGTCGGTATAGCCAGGGTGAACTACGGGGGAACTACGGGGAACTGACCTTGGGGTGTCTTTTTTTTTTTTTTTTTGTAGTGGATCTTTTGAAACGCCACGCACCGGCGCCAAACCGGGAGCTTTGGAGTGAGCAAAACGGTTCCTCTTGCTTGGGCTTTCCACAGAAGGGCCAATCCTTTTGAAGAATGGAGCCTTCGGGGTGTCGGGGGTGGTGCTTTCGTGACGCCGTGGCATGAAGGATTCGTTGGAAAGTAGACTCGAACGCTATCGCAGGACTCGCAGAAGTCGGTTGGCTAACGCTTGCAGGAACCTAAGTAAAGCTCGCTACCGGGCCCCCTTCAACGTTCCCCACGAGGACTGTAGGAAAAGCACAGCTGCCACCATTGCGTGCTTGTACTGGTCCTTGAAAACATTCGCGTTATCGTGACGGATGGCAGAGGCCTGACCGATCGAGATCTGCAGAATATCTTGGACAGCCAACAGATAAAACTGGCAGCACGCAATCAAGAGTCCGGTGATAGATGAAAATATGTGCTTGAGTCCAACTTGTCTGCATAGAAGGGAAGCTGATAAGAAGTTACTGTCTGCATGGAAGGGAAGCTGATAAGAAGCTACTGTCTGCACGGAAGGGAAGCTGACAAGAAGAGAGAGTTACTTCTTGATAAACTGCATGCCCTCACCCGAAGCATGCCATTCAAGGCTAATGTTGTTGTGGGCAAACTGCTCTACGATCTCTGGAACAGAAGGATGCAGAGCCCGAAGAACCCAAGGCTTTGCCGTGTCCGAAGTCTCCCTCTCGCCAGCGAAAGAAGCAAACAAGCCAGAGCCTCTCCTTGCGCGCCATTCCGACACTCCAATCCCTCTTGGGTTTGGGCAAGAAGGTGATCTGCAATCACGTTCAGAAGCCCAGGTGCAGCTCCTCTACTCTGGGAGAAACCGGAAGCTCTCCGGAGATGGTACCTGCATTCCAACTCGTCCTCTTGGGAAAGGCCAGTCGACGGCTGTATGCAAGTGGGCGGAGGTCCTGGGACTGCGGAGGCGGGACTACCCCACAAGAAGGACTCGCTGTCTCTCTGTTCTGCCCCTGCCGCCATAGCCATCTTATCCTCGGCCAAGCACCAGTTTCTCCTCCTGCAACGCAACCTTGCCTTCAGCATGGCCATTACTGGTTATCAACCTTGCTCCTCGCTCGGGTTGCCGTCTTCGACCGCGACCGCCTCTGATAGTTTGGGTTAGAATGCAAATAATCTGTGGCGATTTGCGGTGTCGCGGTTATCTTTTCGTACGTGATGTGTCATTCTTTCGCCTCTTTAGCTCGACTTGATCGTCGCGCTCAGGCGCGCGTTTGGTGCCTCGCTTCTTCTTCGATTGCTCGTCCAGGTTGCACCGGCGCTTTCACACGCCGCACTTCACTTTCTGGTGCCGTGGCACACCCGCTCACTCCACTTTTCGTGTTCCGTAGCGTTGAACACCGCCCATCTCGCCGCACGCTCTGCCCTTCCACCTCCACACGTAGGGAAAAGATCCATCCCCCACGCCTCGTCGCTGAACTCGTGCCGTCGTCAGCTGTGTCTCGAGCACTTCCATCGTCTCTGTACCACCACGGAAGATCGGCCTCATCTCGTACCCCCCGCCGTTCTCAGCGACCTATCTTCCCCAGTTTCCTGTCTGGCAGAAGCGGTCCGTCGCCGTTTCGCTCCAGTGCATCCCCGACGGTTTTTAAAAGTTTTGCGAGTACCCTCGCACGCATGCTCAACGGTGTCCCGTCCGTCGTCGCTACGACACTGCCCGGAAGATCTAGTTTGGTGCACACTTCAAAGTCGACGGCGAGCTCTGCCATCGAGACGTCACCCACCACCGACCAGCACATCCCTTCCAGCCAATACTGCAGCGCCCGGAACCACCTCTCTCCTCCGACCGCCGCGAAGGTCTGCGGTCCCGCGATCGCTTCGAAACCCGGCCGGCGCGGGGCCTCTGGTAGAACATTTCCTGCTAGCTGATCCTGTCACTACCTGTCAAACCGTGACTCGCAGTCTGTCCTTCCTTCTCATCCTATTCCTTCCTCTTCGGGGCACGCATAGCACATGGCCGCTCTGCGCAAGTTGGGGCCGTAATACTGCACCTTTGTAGCTCTTCCGCCCCACCTTCGCCAGGGCCGACTGCAGAAAGTGGTCGCCACAAAGAAATTACCCCCCGAAATTCACCGATTTTGGCCTGGACCAGGTGGCTTGTCTCCTGGGGTCTTTGATCTTGTTACGCTCGAATTACCCGAAATTGTCCTTATTTTGTGACGAAAAAGTGCAAAGTAGCTTAGAAATGCTCTCCAGGACCCAAGGCTGCATTCCTGAAGCACTCGGCAAAAAAACAAGAAACGAAAAAAAAAAACACCCCCCCCCCCCCCATGTTAAACTACGGGGGAACTACGGGGAACTGGCCCACCGATCACACCAATATATCTGTATATTACCCTACCCTCTTTGTAGTCCGAACGCCGAGTCCCCAGTAGCTGGCGCTAAAAGTGGATGACACAACCACCTTTCCCGGGCGCAACCTCTTCAAACTCTAGCTCCTGGACTCCACCTGTACAGCCGGACACTCCTGCACCCTTTGCAGTTTACTGAGGGAATAGGAGCAAGACGCATGGCTAGATGCGCACGACCACCTCGAATCGACACCAGGAGAATTCGGGTGGAGCTGGCTTCTACAACTAGTAATATTCCGGCAAAAGGTAGCACTCCTCGTGACGTAGTCCCGGCGGCAGTCATAGCCTCATGGTCGGTGTTCTTCCCCTTCGTTTGTTTGTAAGTATCCGCTTTGGTTTCACCTTTTGTTTGAGATGGAGATGCACGAGCCCTACCGGAAGGGGCCAACAAAAGCCCCACAAGACAACGTGAACATGTCCACCTCCTCCCTTTGAACCCTGCCTTTTTTCAGTACTAACAGTCTTGCGGGTTGCCCTTCAATGCATTGTGCAGGCTACAAAGACGTAGGCAGCGTGCTTTGGGGGTTGATCAGAATTCCTTACCTGAGTATACACAGGGTAAATAAATACAAGTAGGAAACCGATCACCCGGCACGCACAAAAGCGCCTTCACGTGGCGACCTACCTGCACCCGGGGGCCGGCAAAACCTATCTCAGTACGCCGCTGTTTGACACTCGGTGTCACGTTGGAGAATGTGAACGAAGGTACATCGACCACCCCGTTTGTTCAGCGCTCTGACCGTCATACTCAAGCTTGCACCGGCCTTTCGTGCACTGCTGTCGCCCATGGCATGTTGTATCCCACGCCGGCCCCATCTTGACGTGTGCCCACTGCGCGTCACACACTGCTGCTGTTTGCGCTCGGATCGGAGCCGCTCTCGGCCGCCTTGCGTCACCCGTTTAAAGCCGGTGCGCCCCTATCTCTGGAACACTGTCGTCTTGCGGCACGAAGCTAGTGAAGCCGAAATACGTTCAGGCTCAAGACCCAGGAACAACATTGCTCTGGAACTTGCATCGCATTACCTGCCGCTGTCTACCACAGTTTATCACGTCCATCTCAATCTGCTGGAGCTGCACAGGATCGCCTGGTTCGCGGTAAATTGTGGTCCATCGCGGTCGAAAAGGAGGGGGCGCACCGGCTTCCGTTTGTTTGTACCGATTGCTCCGTTCCTTCCACCAGCTTCGGCTGACACCATTCGCGCACTTGTCCATGGGACGTACGAAAAACGTAGACACTAATATAGCTCAAAGCATTTTAAGCAACTCCCCCCGTTTTCACACTTCTTCGTCTTCTTGTTGCGTTAGGGGTTGGTCCGGTGGTGTGAGAGTGCCTACCTTGGTCCCCCATGAGTAGAAAGCCGACATGTATCCCGTAAACGGCACACATGCCGGACCCCAGGGCTCTCAAAGCGGGTCACAGGCCCTTCTTGTTGCGTTAGTGGTATGGTCCTTTGACAGAGTGAGCCGATGCCTTTCATCTCACCTTTAAAACACGGCTGAGTCACGCATGCTCTTGACAGACGCTAGCGTCCGACATTTCGCACGCGCGTCGCAGTCGTTGGGTGGTCTTGACAAGGGGTTTCATCGGACACAGGCCCTTCTTGTTGCGTTAGTGGGGAGTCATTTGCATGAAAATGAGCACACGTCTTCGAGGCTTGTCGCTCTTTTCGAACGCCACTTTTTTGTCGCCTTCTTTTGAATAATAACACACCCGTTGCTATTCGACTCTCCGCTTTACATCACGACTCAGTCGGTCCATCCTCTATCTCCTGGAACCGCATCGCATTACCTGCCGCTGTCTCTATCACGGCATACCACGTTGCACCACGGCTATTGCAGTTTACTGCGGGACTTGGCACATCGGATTCTTCAATCATCAGCACAGGTAGGCCGCAGTTAGTGCAAGGGATTCGCTTCTATAGGTGCGCCACGCCTTCATGCTTTAGTTTTGGAAATCGGTAGCCACTTGACCCGTAGACCCGTGGCTCTACAGTACCGCCGAACACGTGAAGCTTGGCTCCTGTGTAGCAGGCTTTCCCTGGTACCGGCGGGAAAAAGAAGAAGAAAAAAAGAAGTGGCACTACACCATCACCCAGGCCCCCGGCAGAGGTGGCCAATGTGCCGGCTGGTGCATCGGCAGTAACGTAAGTGAATGCGCAACTGGGCTAGACTCCGCTCAGGGGTTACCCATTACTGAGATCACACACACGAGCACACGTACCGCCACTACCGCAGCTACGATACGCACACTATTTACGATACCTTGGAGGAACCTTTTCGACAATCGTCACCCGGAGACTATAAAACCCCCGGATCTCTAGTGAACTTGCACTCTAATACACGCAAAAACCCGGGTGTGCACGTGAGGTAATGTGACAGTAAACAGAAAGTCAAAGATCCAACCGACAAAGGACTCTGTTACCCTGCTAACCCATGCGCCCAGACTCTGACCTAACCTTTCAAACCCCACCCCACCTCGCCTCACATGCATGTCAATCGGAGACTTAGAAACACCGACTCATGTCAATGAGTCCAACTGCTGGTTATTCAAGCCTTCTCCCCGCAAAAAAGGCTCAGCTCTGTTGACGTCGCCTCTGCCCTTGCGATTTCCCCCTCCGTCTCTTGAGACGGAGTCGTTTCGTCTTCGGTTCCGTCAGCTCAGCCCAGACTTTATGGAGCCAGGGTTGGCCACGGTCAGTTAGTGGTCGTTTTTCGCCACTTTAACTCCAGCTTTAGCTCCAGCTTCTGAGGCTGGGCTCCGCCGTGTACGGCTACAAACGTTAGATACCAGTCAAAAATTCGATTCTGCGACCGAGAATGTCCATGTCTTGGGCTTGCCGTCCCCTGGTGTTGCGCGCCTCGAAATTGATACAATGACACCATTTTCTTTGCAATGCCTTGTGTTGTTCCTGCGAATTAGTAGTTGTGCAGCGTACTACACAATAGCACGCAACCCGGTGAACATAATCACAAGTCGAAGACCGTTGGGAGTTGATCGTTGATGGTGTCGGCCATTATCCAGATACCCTACACGGTACGCCCACCTCAAAAAGCATGGGTGCTGTTGTAGGGTGTCTCTCCTCGTTGCGGCGGTTTCTTGCGTTATTTGTGGATTAGAAGGTCGGTATTTTAAAGTCTCCGGTTGACCGTAGAGGCTTGGGGGTATGGAGGGGGGTTGCGAAAAGCGAGAGGGTGCAGCTCGTTTCGGGTGATGTGTCACTCCGTTGTGAAACCTTGTGAAGTCCCCTAACGCGTATAGGGGGGTGTTCGGAATTGGGTAGGGTGTGGTCGTTCTGCTACTTTTTTCCGTGGCAGCTCAGGTGACGCAGGCTTCAATTGGCTGCTTCACCTGAGACTTTTGTTTTTGTATAAGCACCTGCTTGTAGAAAATACTTGAGGAGGCTGCCAGCTGCAAAAGATTAAAGGAGGTAAATGTGCTGTGGCCCACACGAAACACAGGTGAATCTCGGTGCATCTCTGGTAGACCGGGAATAGAGCTGAGAAAAAATGTCCTAACTTACCCTGCGGAAACGAAACCAACAACGACAAACAACACCGACAAGAGAAAGAGAGTGCGCGCGCTTTGGCTAGAAGCTTGTCTAGAAAGCCAAAACAAAGAAGAAAAAAAATAAGTGAACTCAGTCTCGTTACACTCAGAAATAGTCTAAAAAAACGGTTAAAAAAAGAAAAAAACGATTTCCTTTTGGTCCCGCGTTTCATGTACCGAACGAGCACCGGCACCGCCGAATGTGCAACCTGCGCAGCTGTCATATTAGCAAGAGCGCGCGAGACACGGCTGAAGGCGAGGATCTCGGCCGGTTACGTCCGAAAGCAAGTCGTTCTGGCGTGTGGGGGGACGACCGTTGCATGTCAGCACGAGCGCGTGAGGCACAGCTGAAAGTGAGAATGCTCTGACTCGCCGATTCACGGCCGAAAACCAGTCGTTTTGAAGTGTATCTCAAAAAGTCTCGCGTGGTTCGTATCTCTCGATTAATCTTGAGCAGTGAGGGGATCAGTTGCATGTCAGCAAGAGAGGCACAGCTGAAAGTGAGAATGCTCTGACTCGCCGATTCACGGCCGAAAACCAGTCGTTTTGATGTGTATCTCAAAAAGTCTCGCGTGGTTCGTATCTCTCGATTAATCTTGAGCAGTGAGGGGATCAGTTGCATGTCAGCAAGAGAGGCAAAGCTGAAAGCGAGAATGCTCTGACTCGCCAGTTCACGGCCGAAAACCAGTCGTTTTGACGTGTATCTCAAAAAGTCTCGCGTGGTTCGTATCTCTCGATTAATCTTGAGCAGTGCGGGGATCAGTTGCATGTCAGCAAGAGAGGCACAGCTGAAAGTGAGAATGCTCTGACTCGCCGATTCACGGCCGAAAACCAGTCGTTTTGAAGTGTATCTCAAAAAGTCTTGCTTGGTTCGTATCTCTCGATTCATCTTGAGCAGTGAGGGGATCAGTTGCATGTCAGCAAGAGAGGCACAGCTGAAAGCGAGAATGCTCTGACTCGCCAGTTCACGGCCGAAAACCAGTCGTTTTTGACGTGTATCTCAAAAGTCTCGTGTGGTTCGCATCTCTCAATTCATCTTGAGCAGTAGGGGAGGCAGTTGCCAGTTTTCTGTCATCTCTTGTTTCGGCATGTTCTCAGCAAATTTACCTCTCAAAAGTCCAGTCTTCTGCAAGCCGGCGGAAGTGCTGCTGGTGACAATCCACCTTTTCACTTCAGCACGAGAGCATACCGCAAGGTTGAAGGTGAAGTATGCTCTGCCGGAAACCAGTCGTTTCGACCTGTTCAGCGCAAATTTAGCACTCAAAGACCAGTTTTCTGTCATCTTTCGTTTCCGCATTTTCAGCGCAAATTTACCTCAAAATTCCAGTTTTGTGTCATCTCTCATCCACCTTCTCACTGATAGCGGGGTAATGAAGGGGGGCGGTTGCATGTCAGCGCGAGAGCATGAAGCACGGCTGAAGGTGAAGGATGTTCTGCCGTAACCCGGTCGTTTCGACCTGTTCAGCGCATAAAATTACCACTCAAAAGTCCAGTTTTCTGACATGCTCAGCGCAAATTTACCCCTCAAAAATCCAGTTTTGTGTCATCCCTCATCCTATTTCTCACTTACAGCGGGGTAGTGAAGGGAGGGCGCTGCATGTCAGCACGAGAGCATGAAGCACGGCTGAAGGTGAAGGATGCCGCGGAGGCTGTGCGGGCGCTGCCGGGCACGGCCAGGAAGGCGATGGTCCGGCTCATGCGCCTCGAGATCGAAAGACTCGAGAAGGGCTTGGTCGACGAAGCCGTCGAAAACGCGCGCAAAGGCGTGCACTGGACGGTGAACAGGTCGCCCAGAAGCACGAGCAGGGACCGGGCGAGACGGTGGACGAAGGGAGACGACGCCACCCTGCGCTCGGACAACGACGGCCCGGGCAAGCCGGCGGAAGTGCTGCTGGTGACCTCACAGGACGGGAAGGAGCAGGGCAGGTACGAGCGGGGGCCTCCCGCGGGGAAGCGGGAAAGCTGGTTCGGGGTCGAGGGGTGGGTCATTTTATGGGGGGGCACCCAGTGGATGATCGGGCAACGTGAAGACCCGAAGGCAGTCACCATGTGGGCGCGGACGACTAACAGCACCACGGAGTGCTACCCGTACAATCCGTCCCTCAAGTGGGAGGTGTGTCGGGCCCTCACTGGGTGGACCGAAGACACCAGCATCGCCGTCACCCCTCTGACCCCACCGTCTGCCAGCCCGTTTCCGCATCCCGTGCTTTCCCACCAGTACGGCACCTCGCCTTACAACCCCAGCGATTACGCCCTCAAAAACGCGCCCGCGACCCCATTGCGGCCGTCGTTCCAAACATACGACGGCGCGTCCGCCGTCCGACAGGGGTCGACGCCGCTGACACCGACGACGCCGCAGGCGGGTGCCAACTCGCAGCAGGAGCCGGCCACCCGCTCCCCGTACTTGACCGAGGCCCGCAACATCATCCGCGCCGTGAGAGGCACATCCCCTCGGTCCTTCTGGCCGGAGACCAGCGACAGCAACCTCGGCCGCCTCGCGTCTCCAGCCTCCCCCGACAGCGCACACGACCGCCTCAACTCCTCCGGCCGGGTCCCGTCACCCGTGGCGCATCCGTACGCTAGGGGATCTTCCAGCACAGACGTCACCTCTGTCGCCGACAGCTTGTCTCCTTTCGCCCGACGAACCGGCTCGTTGTTGACGAGGTCATCCAGTGATCTGGGCCTGCCGCCGCCTGTCCCCAGGGTTCCGAGAAGCCCGAGGGAACCCCAGACGCCTGGGCCAGAAGTGGAAATCTCCGAGCTTGAGGATTCCATCACGTTTTGATGGTAGCTGTAGCAAAACTTGTTTCGTGGCAGCGGGTTAAGTGTGTCTGCTTCTCGCGCCTGCAGCCCAGCTTCATGTCACCAGCCGACAGGCGTCGACGCCGCTGACGCCGACGACGCCGCAGGCGGGCGCCAACTCGCAGCACCCGCTCCCCGTACTTGACCGAGGCCCGCAACATCATCCGCGCCGTGAGAGGCACATCCCCTCGGTCCTTCTGGCCGGAGACCAGCGATAGCAACCTCGGCCGCCTCGCGTCTCCAGCCTCCCCCGACAGCGCACGACGGCCTCAACTCCTCCGGCCGGGTCCCGTCACCCGTGGAGCACCCGTACGCTAGGGGATCTTCCAGCACACGTCACCTCTGTCGCCGACAGCTTGTCTCCTTTCGCCCGACGAACCGGCTCGTTGTTGACGAGGTCATCCAGTGATCTGGGCCTGCCGCCGCCTGTCCCCAGAGTTCCGAGAAGCCCGAGGGAACCCCAGACGCCTGGGCCAGAAGTGGAGATCTCCGAGCTTGAGGATTCCATCACGTTTTGATGTAGCTGTAGCAAAACTCGTTTCGTGGCAGCGGGTTGGAAGTGTGTCTGCTTCTCGCGCCTGCAGCCAAACAGCATTTTTCCAAGGCCAGCTTCATGTCACCAGCCGACAGGCGTCGACGCCGCTGACGCCGACGACGCCGCAGGCGGGTGCCAACTCGCAGGAGCCGGCCACCCGCTCCCCGTACTTGACCGAGGCCCGCAACATCATCCGCGCCGTGAGAGGCACATCCCCTCGGTCCTTCTGGCCGGAGACCAGCGACAGCAACCTCGGCCGCCTCGCGTCTCCAGCCTCCCCCGACAGCGCACACGACCGCCTCAACTCCTCCGGCCGGGTCCCGTCACCCGTGGCGCATCCGTACGCTAGGGGATCTTCCAGCACACGTCACCTCTGTCGCCGACAGCTTGTCTCCTTTCGCCCGGCGAACCGGCTCGTTGTTGACGAGGTCATCCAGTGATCTGGGCCTCCCGCCGCCTGTCCCCAGAGTTCCGAGAAGCCCGAGGGAACCCCAGACGCCTGGGCCAGAAGTGGAGATCTCCGAGCTTGAGGATTCCATCACGTTTTGATGTAGCTGTAGCAAAACTCGTTTCGTGGCAGCGGGTTGGAAGTGTGTCTGCTTCTCGCGCCTGCAGCCAAACAGCATTTTTCCAAGGCCAGCTTCATGTCACCAGCCGACAGGCGTCGACGCCGCTGACGCCGACGACGCCGCAGGCGGGTGCCAACTCGCAGGAGCCGGCCACCCGCTCCCCGTACTTGACCGAGGCCCGCAACATCATCCGCGCCGTGAGAGGCACATCCCCTCGGTCCTTCTGGCCGGAGACCAGCGACAGCAACCTCGGCCGCCTCGCGTCTCCAGCCTCCCCCGACAGCGCACACGACCGCCTCAACTCCTCCGGCCGGGTCCCGTCACCCGTGGCGCATCCGTACGCTAGGGGATCTTCCAGCACACGTCACCTCTGTCGCCGACAGCTTGTCTCCTTTCGCCCGGCGAACCGGCTCGTTGTTGACGAGGTCATCCAGTGATCTGGGCCTCCCGCCGCCTGTCCCCAGAGTTCCGAGAAGCCCGAGGGAACCCCAGACGCCTGGGCCAGAAGTGGAGATCTCCGAGCTTGAGGATTCCATCACGTTTTGATGTAGCTGTAGCAAAACTCGTTTCGTGGCAGCGGGTTGGAAGTGTGTCTGCTTCTCGCGCCTGCAGCCAAACAGCATTTTTCCAAGGCCAGCTTCATGTCACCAGCCGACAGGCGTCGACGCCGCTGACGCCGACGACGCCGCAGGCGGGTGCCAACTCGCAGGAGCCGGCCACCCGCTCCCCGTACTTGACCGAGGCCCGCAACATCATCCGCGCCGTGAGAGGCACATCCCCTCGGTCCTTCTGGCCGGAGACCAGCGACAGCAACCTCGGCCGCCTCGCGTCTCCAGCCTCCCCCGACAGCGCACACGACCGCCTCAACTCCTCCGGCCGGGTCCCGTCACCCGTGGCGCATCCGTACGCTAGGGGATCTTCCAGCACACGTCACCTCTGTCGCCGACAGCTTGTCTCCTTTCGCCCGGCGAACCGGCTCGTTGTTGACGAGGTCATCCAGTGATCTGGGCCTCCCGCCGCCTGTCCCCAGAGTTCCGAGAAGCCCGAGGGAACCCCAGACGCCTGGGCCAGAAGTGGAGATCTCCGAGCTTGAGGATTCCATCACGTTTTGATGGTAGCTGTAGCAAAACTCGTTTCGTGGCAGCGGGTTGGAAGTGTGTCTCTGTTGACAAGGTCCTCCAGTGATCTGGGCCTCCCGCCGCCTGTCCCCAGGAGCCTAGGCATAGTGGTCAAACGATTCGCATTATCGCATATTATCGCATTTGGGGGTTTGGCGCCAATTATCGCATTTTCATTCGCATTATCGCACACTTAACACCTGGGCAAATACAGTATTATGGACTATCGCATATTACCGCACGCTGATTTACATGCGATGATTTTGCGCGATAATGCGATAATTATTATCGCATGCGAATCGTTTGACCACTATGCCTGGGGAACCCCAAACGCCTGGGCCAGAAGTGGAGATTCCCGAGCTTGAGGATTCCATCACGTTTTGATGGTTGCTGTAGCAAAGCTCGTTCCGTGGCAACGGGTTGGAACTGTGTCTGCTGCTTCCCGCGCCTTCAGCCAAGGGCAACGACATTCTTCCAAGCCCAGCTTGATGTCTCCAGCCTCCCCCGACAGCGCACCTCAGGTCCCGTCGCCCGTGGCGCACCCGTACGCTAGGGGATCTTCGAGCACAGACGTCACCTCTGTAGCCGACAGCTTGTCTCCTCTCGCCCGGCGCACTGTCTCGCTGTTGACAAGGTCCTCCAGTGATCTGGGCCTCCCGCCGCCTGTCCCCAGGGTTCCGAGGAGCCTAGGCATAGTGGTCAAACGATTCGCATTATCGCATATTATCGCATTTGGGGGTTTGGCGCCAATTATCGCATTTTCATTCGCATTATCGCACACTTAACACCTGGGCAAATCCAGTATTATGGACTATCGCATATTACCGCACGCTGATTTACATGCGATGATTTTGCGCGATAATGCGATAATTATTATCGCATGCGAATCGTTTGCGCACCTCAGGTCCGTCGCCCGTGGCGCACCCGTACGCTAGGGGATCTTCGAGCACGACAGCTTGCCTCCTTTCGCCCGGCGCACTGTCTCGCTGTTGACGAGGTCCTACAGTGATCTGGGCCTCCCGCCGCCTGTCCCCAGGCTTCCGAGAAGCCCGAGGGAACCCAAACGTCGCCCATCCCCAGTTCTCCAAGAAGCTCGAGAACTGGGCTGGGGAGGTGTGACTGACATTCTTTGATCCTGTTGGTTCGGGCTAGTTCAGGAATGCTACCTTTTACCGGAATGTTCTTAGTCGTAGAAGCCAGCTCCACCCCGAATTCTCCTGGTGTCGATTCGAGGCTCATCTAGCCATGCTGCTTGCTTCTATTCCCTCAGTAAACTGCCAGAGATCTCCGAGCTTGAGGACTCCTCCGTGCCTGGATCAAAATCTTTTTTCGGAGTGCCCGTTCCCGGCGAGCTACGAGGGAACGAACCTGTAAGAGTGCCAACGCTACTCTTTCTATAACGTAATCTATTCATGATAGCCAACTGCAAAATATTATAAAGGTGTCACGGGACAAGCCGGCAGCCGCTGCTTTATGGCTTTATCACGTGGGCGCTCCCCTCAGGTGACACCACTTTATCTTTAGCCATACTTCAACTCTCTTGCACTGTGCCGAGACCCGAATTGAAGTTGTACTGTACGCCACTCGGAGGGGCTTTTTTGAAAGAACGCAACGTCCCGAAACTACCCGCTTACGTACGTTGTATGTCCCCTGAAAGCCGTCCCAATACTTGAGAATTCATGAGACTTTGGTCAGACGTTAGCCATTTGACTAAAATCAGACTACCGCCAGACTAGCGTCAGACTCAAGTCAGGAACTCCTTTGCTTCAGACTGAAGTCTGTGAGTATGTTGTCCTTACTCTTCGGACTGCACCGACAACCACTGCGAATTGCCGCACAACAGGGTCTCTGCAATCTGAAGAGTTGCTCTCTTTTTTCACCTGTCTGTGTACTTCATCCCCCGCCGCCGCGTTTGTTGTGCACACCACTCCCTTGTGTACTATGCGAAATACGTGTACCTGCTGTGTCAATATAAGACGGTGTCCAAAAGGGGGAGAATGAGGGTTTGTGCAGAAATATTCTGGCAAAGTACGATGCTTTGCACGTGGGGTATGCCCATCCCCCCCTCCTTATCCTACACGGTGAGGTCCAGCCTCAGAAGCTGGAGTTGTGTTGAAAAATAATCGGGAACGTGTGACTGACATTCTTTGATCCTGTTGGTTCGGGCTAGTTCAGGAGTGCTACCATTTGCCCGGGATATTTCTAGTCGTCGAAGCCAGTAATCGTATCTGCGGTAGTGGCTGTACGTGTCTTTGTTGCCTTCTTATACAGGCTGGGTATTGCCGACCACTCGACTTGTTTTAGAGCGTTTAGAGTATTTTTACGAGTCTAGACTAGGGGGAATTGTTGCTGGCTTCTTCTGGCATCTTCGCACCCGTTCTGAGCCGGACAGCAGAGGCAGGCGCTACTCTCCACTCTTACTCGGCTGGGGCTCTTACCTACCCTTGCTCGAGGTGGTCGTGCTCGTGTAGCCATGCGTCTTGCTCCTATTCCCTCAGTAAACTGCAAGTGTGCCCGAGTCACACCCGAAAAACGGGTGTGGCACCCGCTTTCTTAACTCCAGCAACTATACACGGTGGTGTCCAGCTTCTGAAGCTGGACTCCACCGTGTATAGTTAGTTATAACAGCGAAGTTGTCACTTAAATACTTTCGAGGTTGTCAAGCTCATGGATACGCCTCGGGCTCCTTAACAGTGCTCGTGCTACTGGGCCACCCGCCTAGCACAGCTTTGTCACAGTCCTATCACCATGCTTATGACTAAACCCCCGGAAATGACGAAACCCATACGAAATGAGCGCGCTCCAAAAAACGTCGCATAGTCGGCAATACGCAACAAAGACACGCACGAGCACACGTACTGTCGCGGTGGTAAGCAACAGCAGGATCTGCCGACCGGAATACCCGGTGCTGCGGTTGATTCCCCAGATGAATCTGCAGAAAAGATAGTACGTGCTGATAACGTACTGATTTCAGCACGTGTACACGTACTGATTCAGCATGTGTACAAAAAGAAAAAAAGAAAACTAACGTTGCCACTCCCGCAGATACGATACGCACACCAGTATACGATACCTTAGAAAAGCAACCCAAGACTACACTCCACGAAGGAATGTACTTGGTGTCGGTCACAAACAGTTCCGGACATGGCTAGCCATAACCCATAACGAAAGCGTGCACTAAATATACAACCCGTAGCCATATAGCCCTTTCTTGCTCTAAGAGAACCCATTCATGAACGGTCACACGGAGACCCTAAACTCCCGGAATTTCAAGCGAACTTTAACTCTAAAAGCTATGCACGACAACTTCTTAGTGGAAATTCTACAGGACTCCGTAGAGGCACCCGGCAAAGGACAAGGTATTTTCTCGTCATCGAATGGCGAGTTTTCACTGTACTCGTCATCCGTTTGACAGCCCCGTGGTGGATATGATCGCCGGGCAGCGGGGAGAGGAAACGGACGCGAACGTTGCTTTTGACCAACCAGATGGTCTGCTCCCTGTGTATCCTGTACTGTTTGAACGCTTGAAGAAACGAAAAAGTCGTCAAAAAAAAAGAACAAAAAAGAAACGCGGAAAAAAAAAAAGAAAGAGAAGCTGCCATACAGAGTGTTTTCCTGCGTCATCTCGCACGCCGCCCTTCTTTCTCCCGTTTTTTTGTTGTTAGGTGCAAAATGCTACCCACGGTTAGTACGGAGACAGGTCCGAAGGATGCCAACCTTCCCCCGTGCTAATACCACATAGAAACAATATGCATGCGCGTGGGGGGCCCAAGACTAAATTCAAAGCGAATATCTTCTCGTCGGTCACAACACTTACAAACATGGCTAGCCGTAGTTAAAGTGTATAAACATACCTACTCTCATACTACCCGCCTCACATCCTCAATGGTCAACCGGAGACCCTAAAACACCGAACCTCTAAACCCCAATAAACGCTAGAAACTGACGACCACCCGTGCTCAGTCCGTCCCTTAAACGTGAGGCAGACGCACCCGCTGCAGATCCAGGGGCAGCAGCAGTCGTCAGGCTCGCACACTGCTGGGACTACCTCCTCATGAGAAAGTGCCCAGGGCTTACGCAGCTCTTTTGTCTTGGAGCTAAATACCGACTGAAAATCAGTACGTAGGGTCAGGCAAAACGAAATAGAGCATAGGGGGCTCACCCGCCAGTGTTGCATGTCTTTACCTCTCTCCTCTCCGGCCTCAACCCTCCAGTGTCGCGGTGGTAAGCAACAGAACCGGAATACCCGGTGCTGCGGTTGATTCCCAGATGAATCTGCAGGAAAGATAGTACGTGCTGATAACGAACCGATTTCAGCACGTGTACACGTACTGATTCAGCATGTGTACAAAAAGAAAGTAAGAAAACTAGCGTGCTGAAATCAGTACGTTCAGCATGCCGAACGTAAGGCCTGAAAGTGCCCCATGGGGCAGTGTCGGGTTGCCGTTCTGTGTTCAGAGGCGAAGACGGAGCTGCCCCGGTGCAGGTAGTTTCAGCTTAGTGTGAGTTTGATCCAAGTACCGTAATTGGAATAATGTTGAACTGGACTAAAGCTGGAACGGGTAAAAAAATGACAGACTGGGTAAAACCTGGGACACCCGGGGGGTCTCCCCGGTGGGCACCCCGCCGGCCCCCGGAGGGGGGGGCGGCGGGAAAAGGCTGCCCCAGGGCGGCCCCCCCCCCGTGCTCGGTGGGTCCGGGGTGCCCCCCCCCCCGGGTACGAGGCCAGACTTTACCCGTACTCGGTGGGACGGGGGGGGTCCAGGGGGGAAAATCTTGGTTTAATGTTTAGGCAGAGCACTGCCTCTCATGCATGGTTGATGCTAGCATCAAGTCTTCTTCGAGGAAGATGTCGTCTAGGAAAGGGATGCAAAATAGAAAATCGAAAGTTGTAAAGAGGGGAGTGTACGGCTCCCAAAGTGGGGAATGAAACCTTGAGGGACTACTGGTCTGGGGGGGCCCAAATACAATAATCACCTGCGTGACTGCACCGGTCCTGCAGCCTCCTATGACGGCGGCATCTAGGGGTCGAGCTGAGTATTGAACAGCCCTAGGCGCGGGCAAGCACAAGGGTCGCGATGTTCTGCAGAGTACGCAAAGTCGCAAACCCCGAAAATACTCGACGTAGCTGCTTCGACTCCGAACGGAAGGGGGGAAATATAGAGGTAAGGGGCAAATACAATACAAACACAATCTGATTTGTTCTTCGCTTACACCACCGTGTGTTGTTTTCTCACTCAGGACGTTTGACCTTGTTGTGTTTGTGTGATTTGTCGTGTAGGGGTAGACCCGCATGACCTCACGTCCGTTCAACACGTGGTTCGGTAGTTACAGCATTTGGGATCCCTTCTGTTCCTTGTCGGGCAGCATCGTCGAGCATTTCCTTTCAAGCTGGCGCTTCAGGGGGTTATGCACTGCAGCGGTTGGGTGAGGTAACTCCAGGGGATTAGCTTCTATATCCACATTTGGACTGTCAGTCCAAATTTGGAAAGGCCGCCGAGAAAAAAGAGAAAAAAAAAAAAAATGGCCACACCACCACCCAGGCCCGGCAGAGGTAGCCAAGTGCAATTCGAGGGCCTCTCAGGGTCCAGCCTTGTCGTGAAGATACGTCGGGTCGCGCTGTATTGAGCCTATTTCCTGGGCTGCAGGCCTTTCGAAGAGTTCGGCGAATACAATGTATCGAATGGGTCGGGGGGTGTGAGGCAACTTCTGCTCGCACTGCCCTTGCGACAGGGTGGTCGAGGAGGGAGCAAGCTAGCTTGGATGTCTGTGCATGATGGACAAACCCATTTCTTCGGGCCTGGAAATTTGGTGTACCATACCGTTTTTTTTCCGGCTCGCTACGCGAGCCGAAAAATTGATTAGTATTTGAAGAACACTGAGTGGAGATGACCACTACACTACATTAAGGGGCCGCACATGTTACGACCATTAATTAGAGTACGTAGTGTGTAGCTCCATTCTTCGACTGTGCTCAGAGACAAGATGCCGTACCGAGGGTTCCAGTCGACAAATCCTGGCTGTTGCTTACACCGTTGAGGCCGGAAAGGAGGCAGAGACCCGTGCAACAGTGGCAGGTGAGCCCCCTAAGTGCAGAAACCGCTGAAAACAGCGAAAATGCAAAAAGCCGTTTGCGGTCCAAATTTGGAAAATGGGCCGGAGACCAAGCTAATGCCCTGGGGAACTCACCCAAAAAAATCGAACATCGGGTGGGAGGTTGGGTTGATTTACACTGGGTTGGGCAGGTGTTTGGTGTCTGTAATCTTGGGTTGGGCAGAGGTTTTGGGTGTCTGTAGTGAGAAATATTTCTCCTATTCTGAAGGGTGAGACCTATCATCAGTAGGCTAGGTGTCTTCTGGAGGAGAACACTGGCTGCAGAAGGTCCTGCCTTAGCCAGGACATCAGATTCTGAGGCACCATGTACCATACCGTCTCCCAGGGGGCGGCGCCCCCTGGACCCCCCATAAACTATCTACAAGATTCCGAATTTTCGCCAGAGGCCTGTTACCAGGCATCAGTTTCTGTTACAGGTTCCGAACAAGAGAATCTGAAGTGCCATGTACCGTACCGTCTCGGGGGCGGTGCCCCCCGGACCCCCCCTGCATTAAGACTCACCAGAGAAAGTGGGCTTGGTGTCTAGTCTGAAGGAGAAAATGGGCTGCATAAGGTCCTGCTGGCGCTTATGCAGGGCATTAGCTTCCCATTCCAAATTCCGTCAGCTGACGGAATTTGGAAATCCGGGCGGCTCAAAAAATAAAAAAAAAAAAGTGCAAAAAACGACCTTCGATGAAAAAAGTCGTGGGGGTCCGGTGGAGGCGTGGGTTAGGCCAGCTGTGCCAGCTGGCTGGCGGTCAGGGGCTGGCCATCGGTGAGTCGCCGCTGGGCATGGTGGGCTGGCTGGCAGAAGTTTGGGGCTGCTGTGGGTGCCGAGTGAGAGACGAAGCTTAGAAGCAGCCCGGAATTCTTGACAGATTCTCTCCGAGTTGACACGAGTGCCTTGTTCCGTGTGATCTCCGGTCTGCATCTACTCATGCCAATGATTTACCAGCACACAGTATCTGAGTGGTGGATGAATTTGAAATGGGCTGTTGGCTTCAGGAGTGTGCACCAGGGGGAGGCGAGGGTCACACAGATGGCAAACAGTGCCACCAGTACGTTGGTCGATATGTTTAATTTCTCCACCTGAATGTACCGTACCGTTTGCCGGGGGGCGGAGCCCCCCCGGACCCCCCCTTTTGGAAGGTTCGGGTGGCCTGGACGGAGGCTTCTCGATTTCAGAGCGGAAAAAGCAAATCGGCTATTGAGACGGAATTTGGAAAACTGAGGAAAAACGAAGCTAATAGCCTGCGCTCAGGGATTATCCTGTATGGTTAAAAAAAATTTTTTTCACCAAAAAAAAAAATTCTGAAAACAGGCCGGTGAAAAATCTTTTTTAACCATGGGGATTTCTGGTGAAAACTTTTTGGCAAGGGACCCAGGCTACAGGCTCAGATCCTGGAGGCGTAGTTGCTGTTTTGTGTACAGCCTGCCAGCGATGTGGTCCAGAAATATCTCTGGGGCCATGAGGGGCGTTGGGATTAGCGTGTTGGAGGGCGCCTGTCGTGAGCAGCTTCGCCCTCCCTCGATTCGTTGAAAGGCGTTGAGGCCATCATGCCGTAGTGCCGTAGTGCCCACTGGGACTGACAAGTGAAGGCTACAACTAAGTGGAGAAGCAGCAGCCAGATTGTGTTTTCCATCACACCCACCACACCCAGTAATCAGTCACTGGAGGATCGTTTGCTATCCTGAAGCTCACAGGCCTGAAAGGATTTTGAAAATAAAAGAGATGTCGCTCGCCGCATTTGGTTTTAGTGGTGCTGCCACTGGCCCTGATGACAATACATTGCAGTACGACTACAGCAACTGGAAGGGACCGAAGTTGGAGAAACAGGCTCTCCTGAGAGGTGTCCAGCAGGGAACCGGACGAACAGGTTGAAAAAGGCGCAGCTCTTTGGGACACTGCTTGCTTCAGCAATCCCAGCGAAATTTTTTTTCTGGCCATATCAAAGATTTTTTCCCGGGATTTTTCAGAGTTTCGGGGATTAGAATAACCCCTGCCTGCGCTTAGGCAGGGGATTAGTTTCTGTTGCAGATTTAGACCGACGGTCTAAATCTGCAAACCGGACTTGGCCGGGGGGAAAAAAAAAATGTTCAAAAAACGGTGTTCAAAGTAAATATAGGCGGGGAGTGTGGTGTTTAGCAGTGTGCTGAAGGTGCTGGAAGGCTGCTGAGCCTCCGCTGCTGAGACCCAGCCGCTGCCGTTCAATTGCGTTCAGCTGCGGGTCGGCAGCCACTGTGCTTCATTACCGGGCCAAGGTCCTGTTTGACAGTTGAGTATCATACACGAGCTAAGAGTTGCCCACATGATAAAGGGGGGGCGGAGTTATTTTTGCCCAAATTTTCCGCCGCGCCTTCGGCGCGATGTTGCTAAAAATAACGCTAAAAATGTTGTTGTAAGCACGGCGGTGCACACCAAAACCGTGGACCTATTATCATAAGAATCATAGGAAAATAGGTCCCCAGGTCGCCCCCCTTCAGCCCCTTCAGCTGCCTGACGAGACTGTCTGTTTACGATTTTGACTGTTTTTGGAGCGCGTCCCCCCACAGGGAACCCAGAAGCATTCGGAAACCCCCGAAAAGCTTGATCCAGGCTGGTGTACGTTGAAAAAACGCCCGCAGAAATTACTGACGGGGTGACCATAATTGACCCATGAAGGACCCATGAAGACCCCTCTTTTGCCGAACGAAGTTGTGGAGATGTGTCGGCTCTGCCCCAAGACGCCGTACATCGGCGAAAACGGCACTGAAACACCGCCCAAAACCACCCCATAGTAGCGGTCTAAATCTGCAAATCCCGGAAGCCTTCAAACTAATACCCTGGCTTATGTAAAAAAAAAAAAGCCACCGATCACCACAAGCACGCACTAAGCTGAACTTCACAAGCATCCAAAAGGTCGAAAGACACCAATCTGTACGTCCATTCGGATCGTCGGAAACACAAAATGCCTAACCGGGTCAAACCTGGGACACCCAGCCATCCACGTGTGGAACGTGTGGATTTCCACACGTTAATTTTTTTGGATTTTCTTTCCCCCACGTGTGGATCCACATGTGCTTGCCTCAGGTTGGTCTACAGGCAGGGTGTGTCTAGGCCCACAAGACGCCAAGGCCGCACATCCACGTGTCGCCAAGTTAGTAGTGACACTATTCTTTTTTGCCCGCCGCACATAGGGGGGAACGGGGTTTTCCCCCTCTAACCTTGAGCGTCCACATGTGGACCACACGTATTTTCTCTGAGACCGAAAACGGAGCGTAAGCCCTGCACCCAGCCCCATTTTTTTGGGGGGTGTCCCAGGTTTTACCCGGTTCAACAATAATTAAAAATTACGGTAACATCAAGGCCCTTGCAAATACCAGCCACAGTCAACGCCGCGTGGGTGCGGGCTATTGATAGTAATCGTCATGTTTCAAACCCCCGATTGCGCGTAACCTGGAAGCACCACAGAGGGTGTTGGTGGAACAAAGGTGCAGTTGCCCGCATCCATCCGGCAATCAGCTCGCATCGGGGAGGTGACGCTACCCACCTGGACAAGGTGTCCTGATGCCCCAGTGCAGGTAGGGCGTGGGAGGGGTCATGGATTTTATTACGGATCCATCATGCATCCATTCCAGCCTTTCCCCCCCGTTCAACACTGCAATTATTAATGCACGAGAACGCCCGCGGCGACAAGTATCTACACTAGTCGCTGCATATCGGTCGGGTTAGAACAAAGGGAGGGAAAACAAAATGTTTCCCCCAAAGGACAGACACCCTGTGTGTAGATTTGTCAAGCCACGCGCGTGATTCCCTCGGAAAATCCGTGATAATCTAGAGTGGCGATAATCTGCATCGCCGCAGCTGTGAATGTGCATATCAAGTTCAAACGACCAAACCTTATCTTACTACCGCTACTGAGCAGTCTAACGTCACAGATTGTTGCTGCGTATCAAGTTCAAACGACCAAAACATATCTAACTATCGTTACCGAGCAGTCTAACGTCACAGATTGTGCTGCATATCTGAGCCGGTCCGTCCCTATCTCTTGAAACTGCATCGAAGTGCCTGCCGCTGTTTATCACAGTGAATCACGGTCCACCACAGTCTATCAGGTCCATCCCTAGTCCCTAGAGCTGCACCGAATTGCCCGGTGCTGTATTCTTCGGTCTATCACGGTCTATCATGAGGGGATGGACCGGCTCAATATCAAGCTCAAACGACCAAGCCGTATCTTACTACCGCTACTGTGCAGTCTAACATCACAGATTGTTGCTGCGTATCAAGTTCAAACGACCAAACCGTATCTTACTACCGCTACTGAGCAGCAACAGATTGCTGCTGCATATCAAGTTCAAACGACCAAACCGTATCTTACTACCGCCACTGTGCAGTCTAACGTCACAGATTGTTGCTGCGTATCACCCTTATCTTACTACCGCTACTGAGCAGTCTAACGTCACAGATTGCTGCTGCATATCAAGTTCAAACGGCCAAACCGTATCTTACTACCGCCACTGTGCAGTCTAACGTCACAGATTGTTGCTGCGTATCAAGTTCAAACGACCCTTATCTTACTACCGCTACTGAGCAGTCTAACGTCACAGATTGCTGCTGCATATCAAGTTCAAACGACCAAACCGTATCTTACTACCGCCACTGTGCAGTCTAACGTCACAGATTGTTGCTGCATATCAAGTTCAAACGACTACTACTACAGAGCGGGGTTGGGGAGGCAAGCAGGGGGGACGCCCAACTTGCCGTACCTCCCCGGTGGCGCACCACCACGGGAGATGAGCTACGAGGAAGCCCTGCGAATCGCGCAAGACACAAGGAAGGGTGTTCCGAGGGGCTCTGCCCGGAGTTCCCGGCGCCTGAGCCACCCGTCGGCTTACGACGGCGCCCTCGCGGGAGGCCAAGCGGCGGCGGCGGACGCGCTCCCGCACTACGAGCCGGGCATGCGGTCGTACGATTCTGCCCTCGGCAAATTCGCGGCCCCGGCGCACAAGCGCGGTTCGGCGCGCTTCGAAGTGCAGCTCCCGCCGCCGCCCGGCAGCCCTTCTCCCGCGCGCGGGCGCGCGCGGCCGTTGGACGTCTCCAGCCCGGGCGGGTTCGAATCGTGGTTGTACGGGAGGAACCTGGACCCGGACGAGGAGTCAGCCCCGCCGACGCCCAACGCACCTGGTGTGTAACAGTTTGTCTTGATGCCTTAATATTTTACGTTGTATGTTGACTGTAGTGTGTTGCGCATGCTGCATGTTATGTATTTTGTGTTGTGCGTAGTGTGTTGTGCTTACTGTGTGCTGCGTGTTGTGTGTTGTGTTGTGTTGTGTTGTGTGTTGTGTGTTGTGCTTGCTGTTTGCTGCTCGCTGTGTGTTGTGTTGAGTGTAGTGTGCTGTGCATGCTGCATGTTATGTATTTTGTGTTGTGCGTAGTGTGTTGTGCTTGCTGTGTGTTGTGTGCTGTGTGTTGTGTGTTGTGTGTTGTGTGTTGTGTGTTGTGTGTTGTGTGTTGTGCTTGCTGTTTGCTGTTTGCTGCTCGCTGTGTGCTGTGGTGTGTTGAGTGTAGTGTGCTGTGCATGCTGCATGTTATGTATTGTGTGTGTGCGCTGTGTTGCGTTGTGCTTGCTGTGTGTGTGTGTTGTGTGTTGTGTGTTGTGTGTTGTGTGTTGTGTGTTGTGTGTTGTGTGTTGTGTGTTGTGTGTTGTGTGTTGTGTGTTGTGTGTTGTGTGTTGTGTGTTGTGTGTTGTGTGTTGTGTGTTGTGTGTAGTGTGTTGTGTGTTTCGTGCATGCTGTGTACGGAAGAACCTGGACTCTGATGAGGAGTCGGCCCCGGAACCACCCATTCGCTGACGGCGCCCACGCGGGAGGCCAAGCGGCGGCGGCGGACGCGCTTCCGCACTACGAGCCGGTACGATTCTGCCCTCGGCAAATTCGCGGCCCCGGCGCACAAACGGAGTTCGGCTCGCTTCGAGGTGCAGCTCCCGCCGCCGCCCGGCAGCCCTTCTCCCGCGCGCGGCCGTTGGACGTCACCAGCCCGGGCGGGTTCGAATCGTGGTTGACGGGAGGAACCTGGACCCGGACGAGGAATCGGCGCCGCCGACGCCTAGCGCACCTGGTGTGTAACAGTTTGTTTTAATGCTTTGCTGCCTTGATGTTTGATGTTGTGTGTTGCGCATACTGTGTGTTGAGTGTAATGTGCTGTGCAGGCTGCAAGTTATGTGTTGTGGGTTGTGCGCTGTGTTGTGTGTTGTGTGTTGTGTGTAGTTTATTGTGCTTGCCGTGTGTTGTGTGTTGTGTGTTGAGTGTTGAGTGTTGTGTGTTGTGTGTAGTTTATTGTGCTTGCCGTGTGTTGTGTGGTTAGTGTTTCGTGCATGCTGTGTACGGAAGAACGTGGACTCTGATGAGGAGTCGGCGCATTAGCACGCGGGAGGCCAAGCGGCGGCAGCGGACGCGCTCCCGCACTACGAGCCGGGCATGCGGTCGTACGATTATGCCCTCGGCAAATTCGCGGCCCCGGTGCACAATCGAAGTTCGGCGCGCTTCGAGGTGCAGCTCCCGCCGCCGCCCGGCAGCCCTTCTCCCGCGCGCGGGCGCGCGCGGCCGTTGGACGTCTCCAGCCCGGGCGGGTTCGAATCGTGGTTGTACGGGAGGAACCTGGACCCGGACCCGGTATCTGATACGATACGCATACGAGTATACTAGTATACTAGTATACTAGTATACTAGTATACTAGTATACTAGTATACTAGTATACTAGTATACTACTATACTAGTATACTACTATACTAGTATACTAGTATGCTAGCATACAATACTTTAGAGGGACTCTTTCGGCGACGGCCGAATAGTCGGCAACAGGCAACAGAGACACACACACACACACACTCCGCTCAGGGGTTACCCATTACTGAGATCACACAGCCACAAGTACACGTACTACTACTACTACAGATACGCATGCTAGTATACTAGTATACTAGTATACTAGTATACTAGTATACTAGTATACTAGTATACTAGTATACTAGTATGCTAGTATGCTAGTATGCTAGTATGCTAGTATACTAGTATACTAGTATACTAGTATGCTAGTATACTAGTATGCTAGTATGCTAGTATGCTAGTATGCTAGTATGCTAGTATGCTAGTATGCTAGTATACGATACTTTAAAGGAACTCTTTCGAAGACGGTCACACCCGAAGACTTCAACCCCCCGGATCCTCCGTTTTCACTCTAAAAGAACCCCCTGCACTATGCCCAACCCGCCGTTGCTGGCACAAAAACACGGATCCTTCAACCCGAGACAGTCTAATAAACCCCATACACTATGTCCTACCACACGCAGGGCGGCCATACACGCAGTCCCCTCGCAGGCGGGCGATCGAGAGCTTCAAAGCGACTGTGAACCAGTACCTGACAGACCGAGACGCGCTGCACGAAGAGGTCGCACGGAGCCGCTGCCAAGCCGATCCTGGCTTCGACGACGGCATCCGCGCGTGGGCGCCCGAGAAGCTGCTCAGCAGCGGCAGCGCCGGCGTTAACTTCTCACTTCCCGACGACGCCGCCGGCAGGCGGGCGGCGCTGGCGGACGCCGCCGCGCGCGACTTGGTCGCCGTGCAGCGGCAGGTCGTCGTCGAGGGCCGCCGGTGCCTCTCGCTGGTGCATGAGCAGCCCGACAAAGACCGCGCGAACCACTTAAAGTGCCTCACCCGGTTGCACAAGGAAGCGGCCGACGGCATGGCCGCGCTTACCAGCTGCCTCGAACCTGGTTCGGGTGTCCGAGACACCATTGACTACTTATACAAGGAGCTTGAGGCCGAATTCGCCACCCTGTCACACATTTCCGGGTCCCAAGGCATGCTGGCGTGGCTCTACGACACGCTCGTCACCCCCTTGGCGCCGCCCGCCGTTCCGCCGTTGCTGCGTTCCTTCAAAAAGGCTACCGAGCGCATGGCCGCGGCGCAGGCGCAGCTCCTGGCGCAGGTGGCCGCCGGCGCCAAGCACGCGAGGGCGCAGCAGTCGCCCGGCGGCGGTTCCGCGAAGAAGAAGGCCAAGCCGGGGTTGAAGACGTACGTGACGCCAGCTGGACGGGCGTACACCCATGACTTTGCCACCGGGAAGAGCACCTGGGTCAAGCGGCCGGGCAGGAAGGACGCGGAAGCTGTCGGCTCGTCGCCCACGCACAACCACAACGTCATCCAGCTCAACATCGTGCTGTAGGCAAGCTGTTGTCTGTCCGACACCTTCCTGGTGTGATGAAATCCAAGCTTGCCGGATTTGTGCCGGGTGCATGCCAGGTTGTGCGAACGACCACTTAAAGTGCCTTGCCCGGTTGCACACAAGGTTAGGATGGACACGGAAGCTGTCGGCTCGTCGCCTACGCACAACCACAACGTCATCCAGCTCAACATCGTGCTGTAGGCAAGCTGTTGTCTGTCCGACACCTTCCTCGTGTGATGAAATCCAAGCTTGCCGGATTTGTGCCGGGTGCATGCCAGGTTGTGCGAACGACGACTTAAAGTGCCTTGCCCAGTTGCACACAAGGTTAGGATGGACACGGAAGCTGTCGGCTCGTCGCCCACGCACAACCACAACGTCATCCAGCTCAACATCGTGCTGTAGGCAAGCTGTTGTCTGTCCGACACCTTCCTCGTGTGATGAAATCCAAGCTTGCCGGATTTGTGCCGGGTGCATGCCAGGTTGTGCGAACGACCACTTGAAGTGCCTTGCCCGGTTGCACACAAGGTTAGGATGGACACGGAAGCTGTCGGCTCGTCGCCCACGCACAACCACAACGTCATCCAGCTCAACATCGTGCTGTAGGCAAGCTGTTGTCTGTCCGACACCTTCCTCGTGTGATGAAATCCAAGCTTGCCGGATTTGTGCCGGGTGCATGCCAGGTTGTGCGAACGACCACTTAAAGTGCCTTGCCCGGTTGCACACAAGGTTAGGATGGACACGGAAGCTGTCGGCTCGTCGCCTACGCACAACCACAACGTCATCCAGCTCAACATCGTGCTGTAGGCAAGCTGTTGTCTGTCCGACACCTTCCTCGTGTGATGAAATCCAAGCTTGCCGGATTTGTGCCGGGTGCATGCCAGGTTGTGCGAACGACCACTCAAAGTGCCTTGCCCAAGGTTAGGATGGACACGGAAGCTGTCGGCTCGTCGCCTACGCACAACCACAACGTCATCCAGCTCAACATCGTGCTGTAGGCAAGCTGTTGTCTGTCCGACACCTTCCTCGTGTGATGAAATCCAAGCTTGCCGGATTTGTGCCGGGTGCATGCCAGGTTGTGCGAACGACGACTTAAAGTGCCTTGCCCAGTTGCACACAAGGTTAGGATGGACACGGAAGCTGTCGGCTCGTCGCCCACGCACAACCACAACGTCATCCAGCTCAACATCGTGCTGTAGGCAAGCTGTTGTCTGTCCGACACCTTCCTCGTGTGATGAAATCCAAGCTTGCCGGATTTGTGCCGGGTGCATGCCAGGTTGTGCGAACGACGACTTAAAGTGCCTTGCCCAGTTGCACACAAGGTTAGGATGGACACGGAAGCTGTCGGCTCGTCGCCCACGCACAACCACAACGTCATCCAGCTCAACATCGTGCTGTAGGCAAGCTGTTGTCTGTCCGACACCTTCCTCGTGTGATGAAATCCAAGCTTGCCGGATTTGTGCCGGGTGCATGCCAGGTTGTGCGAACGACGACTTAAAGTGCCTTGCCCAGTTGCACACAAGGTTAGGATGGACACGGAAGCTGTCGGCTCGTCGCCCACGCACAACCACAACGTCATCCAGCTCAACATCGTGCTGTAGGCAAGCTGTTGTCTGTCCGACACCTTCCTCGTGTGATGAAATCCAAGCTTGCCGGATTTGTGCCGGGTGCATGCCAGGTTGTGCGAACGACCACTTGAAGTGCCTTGCCCGGTTGCACACAAGGTTAGGATGGACACGGAAGCTGTCGGCTCGTCGCCCACGCACAACCACAACGTCATCCAGCTCAACATCGTGCTGTAGGCAAGCTGTTGTCTGTCCGACACCTTCCTCGTGTGATGAAATCCAAGCTTGCCGGATTTGTGCCGGGTGCATGCCAGGTTGTGCGAACGACCACTTAAAGTGCCTTGCCCAGTTGCACACAAGGTTAGGATGGACACGGAAGCTGTCGGCTCGTCGCCTACGCACAACCACAACGTCATCCAGCTCAACATCGTGCTGTAGGCAAGCTGTTGTCTGTCCGACACCTTCCTGGTGTGATGAAATCCAAGCTTGCCGGATTTGTGCCGGGTGCATGCCAGGTTGTGCGAACGACCACTCAAAGTGCCTTGCCCAAGGTTAGGATGGACACGGAAGCTGTCGGCTCGTCGCCTACGCACAACCACAACGTCATCCAGCTCAACATCGTGTTGTAGGCAAGCTGGCGTCTGTCTGACACCCTTCTGGTGCGATGAAGTTTCAAGCTTTGCCGGATTTGTGCCGGATTGTTGCCGGGTGCATGCCAGGTATCCCAGCACCTGGGTCACTCGGGCAGGGCGGACACGGTTACCTGAGGCAGGACCCCGTCCGTTTCGATAGAGACAAAAGCAAAGAACAACGGCACCCTCTTTTTTTCGTGTCAACAATGCAATTGTTTGGCACGAGAAATTACTAGTTGGTTAGTGCGTTGCTCAGGGTAGTCGAAAGCCTGACAATCACACTAATGCAACAAATTCACTACCAGTTGGCAGCATTACTACATGAAACGTACCAAAGCAGCGAGTTCCGCCACTGCACACAAAAACACAAAAACCGACACAAGTAACGCTGAAGCGCCGTCCCGTAGTTGGACAGCTTACTACATGTACCAAAGCAGGTGAGTTCCGCCAGCGCGCACAAGCAAACCGTTTCGTCCGAGAGCTGCGTCTCACCTACTATTTGTAAATCCAGAATTTTTTTCTCCCGGCTTCCAGCTTCCAGGGGACTGGACTCCGCAGTGCCCATTGCTGGTGGCGAAACCACCCCCGTATGAAATATATTATATTACATCCACTGTTCCCTTGTTCAATGCATCTTCTGTGGATGGAGGAGGGGAGCCTCCGCTTGTTCTTCTTTTGTGTAAGCACCTGCTTTTGTAGGAAATACCTGAGGAGGCTGCCTGTTTGCGAAATCTCAAAGGAGGTGAATGGCTCACACGAAACGCAGGTGCATCTGGGTTTAGTGGCAAGCGCTCAGCGAAAGAGACCCACTTTGCAGTTGTATTGCCATTCTCCCCCCTCTAGCCTCCGTCGAAAGAAGCACAAGGCAGCCCCTCGAGTATTTGTTCTGAGCTGAACTTGCGTTCATACTTGTCTTGTACACGTCCTCCCCCCCCTGGCAGTTCCTCAGTGACGAAGAGTATACCGAAAGCCACGTTTTCCCTTCGATTGCGAGACGCTCGAACGACCGAATAGCTGAGACCGAGCTAGACCTTTGTTTTGCGATAACGAGGAAATGCCTTCATGCACCCGGCATCGGTCTTCAGCGGGAAGAAATGTCTTTCGAGCACGTGGTATGTCATTCATACTCATTCTAATCGGCATCCCTCTTCTTGAATCGCGAACGATTCTTTCCGTGGAATGTTAACACCGCCATTTGAGATTATCGAGGCGAGGTCATGCCAGATTAGTTAGCTATGTCACTAGAGCGGAGTGCTGCTCCGATTCAGAATGTGATTGACTCACTCTAGTGATTAGCGTTCTTGCCTTATGAATACCAGTCTCTTTCATTTGCCAGTCTTTGATTTTCATTTCATGCGTGGTTGACCATCATATCGAGACGGTTCTTGTCGATGGTCCTTCATCGTTTGCCCGTCGAGATCTCGTTCACTAACGAGATCAACCCAGACAAAGCATTCCGCCCGCCAGGCACCGGCACACATTTCATCCAGATAGAGCTCGGTGATACGCACTCTTTGGGATCGTCCTGACCTCGTAAAATTCTCCGTGTTTGTGTCGAATCAAGCCGCCGACTCCACGCCTGGTGAGTGAACATGATCGTTCGGCGAATCTCCTCCCAAAACACGCCGCGAGCGTTCTCTGACGTTATCTGCTTTGGCCTGGGCGCGTTCGTTTAAACCGTTAAACCGCTGCCATCGTTCCTTTTTAGTAGTAGAGTTAAAGTTCGTTTGAAATTCCGGGGTTTTAGGGTCTCCGTGTGACACCGTTGTTAAATGGGTTCTCTTAGAGCAAGAAAGGGCTATATGGTTACGGGTTGTATATTTAGTGCACGCTTTCGTTATGGGTTATGACAGTACAAGCGCATGGAGCGGTCACGTGCACGAACACCCCCCTGGACCTCCCGCAGAAGTCTTGCAGTTTACTGAGGGAATAGGAGCAAAGACGCATGAGCGACCACCTCGAATCGACGCCAGCAGAATTCGGGGCGGACCTGGCTTGGTGAGCGAGTTGCACCTTCGAACGAATCGTGATTCTAGTAAATTGTGTTCAGGTGAGCTTTTCGCAGCAGCCGAATTAGATCTTGTCCGCTTTGTATTGGCGTAGTTGTTCTCGTAACAACCCGCAGAGATTGAACGATATAGCATCCGTAACCTCAGAAGTTGTGCGAATCTTCTTAGCTGCCGGCTGCCTGTGCTCACGACGTCCTTCGCAACGCTTTTGAAGGCGAGCGTAGTGGGATGTGAGAGAAGAAGCAAACACTCGTAACGTTCCGGTAAAAGGTAGCACTCCTGGAACTAGCCCGAACCCTAAAAGACCCCTGTTTTTTCCGAAGAAAGGGGGGCCCCCAGCAGCCCAAAACTAGAAATCTACCACTCGGGTGGTCCGAAAATTCTCGGGAAATCCAAAATATCTGGTCGGATGCTCGTTTAGGCTGGAATATAATACTGGCCGCAGAATGCAAAAAACAAGACAGGATCACCTCCCACAAGGCAATTCAACACGGATCAAAGAATGTCAGTCGCACCTTCCCGATTATTTTTAGAAAGCCCCCAACGAGCCAGGGATTCAGATGTCCAGATTTTGTTCGCGTTGAGGGGCGCGTCCGCCTCGAGCGAATCCGAGTTCAAACACGCCGCCGGGATCGAATATGCTCACCGTCACTCTCTCCGAGCTGAACGTTGTCACTATTTTTTGCTCGTCCGCCAATAAAAGCGGATCTTCGCTATTAAACCCCCGATTTTCACGCATGTTGTTGATCACATGATTGCATCCTATTTACGGCATATAGATCCCATGTGACAATCTATAACATGCACCCGCGTGTTTTTTTAGGCTGTAGTATTGATTGAAACCCGCTAGTAACCCGACTTCCTGACAGTACACTCTCTCGTCCGAAAGAAAAGAGGGGGGAGAGAGAATGAAGATCATCGACAAGATCCACGAGAATCTCGAGCGGGACAATTTCTTCTACTCGTTCGAGTACTTCCCGCCGAAGACCGATGCCGGGTGCGTGAACCTGTACGAGCGCATGGAGCGGATGAAGGACCTGAACCCTTGCTTCGTCGGCGTCACGTGGGGCTGCGAGGGCAGCACGAGCGCCGAAACCCTCGAAATCTGCTCCTCCGCGCAGAACCTGCTCGGGCTCGAAGCGCTGATGCACATCACGTGCACGAACACCCCCCTGGCCCTCTTGCAGGAGTCCCTTGCGAAGGCCAGGGATTCCGGCGTGCAGAACCTGTTCGTGCTGAGAGGGGCATCGGCCTCGAGCGAATCCGAGTTCAAACACGCCGTCGATTTCGTCCGATGGGTCCGGAAAGAGCACGGAGACTACTTCGGAATCGCAGTGGCTGGGTACCCTGAGGGTCACGATGAGGCCGAGTCGTATGAGAAGGATCTGCAGTACTTGAAGGAAAAAGTTGACGCTGGAGCGGACTTGGTCATCTCGCAGCTGTTCTACGACGAGGAGATCTTCATGCAGTTCGTGCACGACTGCCGGAAAATCGGGATCAAATGCCCAATTATCCCGGGGATTATGCCCATCAACACGCGGCACCAGTTCCAGCGCACGAAGAAGTTCTGCAAGAGGCAGACTCAAGCGGTGAAGGAGCTCGCTGAAAAAGTGTCGTCGAAGCTGGACGACGACGAAGTCAAGGACCTCGGCGTGCGAGAAGTCGCGCGGATGATCAAGAAGCTCATGCGGAGGGGCGTTCGGGGGTTCCACTTCTTCACGCAGAACCTCGAAAAATCGGTCATGCGGGTGCTCACCGACGCACCGCCGGACGGGCTGGGGCTGCTGGGGGACGAGGAGCCGAAGGGGGGCGACTTCCCGTGCCACTTCCCGGAGACGCGGCGCGACCTGCCGTGGCGGAAGAGCGCGAACATGCGGCGGTGCGGCGAGGAGGAGATCCGTCCGGCGTTTTGGGCCAACCGGCCGAAGTCGTACATGGCGCGGACGATCTCGTGGGACGATTTCCCGAACGACAGGTGGGGCGACTCCAGGTCGCCCGCCTTCGGTGAGGTTGACCACCACTTGTTTCCGTCCCACACCCGGCAGTGGCTGTACGCCACGACCACCCCCTTCGCGGCCAACTCAACGCTGAACGACATCTGCCTGCTGTTCCTGCAGTCCCTCACCCGAACCGACACACAGCTGCTCCCGTGGTTCGAGTCCTCGCTTTCGTCGGAATCTCACCGGATCCTCCCGTCGCTCCTCCAGCCCATGAACACCCACGCTCTCCTCAGCATCAACAGCCAGCCTGGAGTCAACGGGGAGCCGTCCGACACGAAGGACGTGGGCTGGGGTCCGAAGGGGGGATATGTGTACCAGAAAGCGTACGTAGAGTTCTTCTGCTCGCCGGATGCCGCCGATCAGGTGTTCGACGTCATCGCTCAGCCGAAGTATGCGGCGCTGACGTACATGGCGTCGAGCTTGAACGGGTTCAAAGCGAACCACGAGGGCGTGACCGCGGTGACGTGGGGGGTGTTCCCGGGGAAGGAGATCATCCAGCCGACTGTGGTCGACACCGCGTCTTTCATGGAGTGGAAGAAGGAGGCGTTCGCCCTGTGGCTCGTCCCGTACAAGCCGGGGCAGGAGGAGTTCTGCCCGCCGCTGATCCGCGAGATTTACAACACGTGGTGGCTCGTGCACATCGTCGACAACGACTACGTCACCGACAAGCTGCTCCAAGGGGCCATCGGCGAAGTCTTGCAGAAGGTGCCGAAGGTCGTCGTGAAGGAGCCGGCAAAGCAGCAGCAGGCAGGCAAATGAGTTTCGTCTGTCCAGAGACAGTCTCTCCTGTCCCAGGGAAGTCGCGCATTAAATGGGTTTCCCAGGGCGAGGAACTCACGGTGGTGCAACCGCACTGGTTAAGGAGACCATCTGGCTGGCTGCTGACACGGCCTTCTTCATGGAGTGTGCACCGTTGAAGCCTTCTAGCGAAGGAACGCGCAACGTGACCTTTGGAATGAAGCACCGTTTAAGCTTTCTAGCGAAGGAACGCACAACGTGACCTTTGGAATGAAGGAGTTTGTGCTCATAGAGTGTGCAGTCGATTTTCCCTAGCGAGTGACCTGCGGAATGAAGGAGATCGTGCAGCTGGGCAATTGTCGGGGCCTTGTTCGTGGTGCACTGTTTAAGCTTTCTAGCGAAGGAACACACAACGTGACCTTTGGAATGAAGGAGTTTGTGCTCATAGAGTGTGCAGTCGATTTTCCCTAGCGAGTGACCTGCGGGATGAAGGAGATCGTGCAGCTGGGCAATTGTCGACGGGGCCTTGTTCGTGGTGCACTGTTTAAGCTTTCTAGCGAAGGAACGCACAACGTGACCTTTGGAATGAAGGAGTTTGTGCTCATAGAGTGTGCAGTCGATTTTCCCTAGCGAGTGACCTGCGGAATGAAGGAGATCGTGCAGCTGGGCAATTGTCGGGGCCTTGTTCGTGGTGCACTGTTTAAGCTTTCTAGCGAAGGAACACACAACGTGACCTTTGGGATGAAGGAGTTTGTGCTCATAGAGTGACCTGCGGAATGAAGGAGATCGTGCAGCTGGGCAATTGTCGACGGGGCCTTGTTCGTGGTGCACTGTTTAAGCTTTCTAGCGAAGGAACGCACAACGTGACCTTTGGAATGAAGGAGTTTGTGCTCATAGAGTGTGCAGTCGATTTTCCCTAGCGAGTGACCTGCGGGATGAAGGAGATCGTGCAGCTGGGCAATTGTCGACGGGGCCTTGTTCGTGGTGCACTGTTTAAGCTTTCTAGCGAAGGAACGCACAACGTGACCTTTGGAATGAAGGAGTTTGTGCTCATAGAGTGTGCAGTCGATTTTCCCTAGCGAGTGACCTGCGGAATGAAGGAGATCGTGCAGCTGGGCAATTGTCGACGGGGCCTTGTTCGTGGTGCACTGTTTAAGCTTTCTAGCGAAGGAACGCACAACGTGACCTTTGGAATGAAGGAGTTTGTGCTCATAGAGTGTGCAGTCGATTTTCCCTAGCGAGTGACCTGCGGAATGAAGGAGATCGTGCAGCTGGGCAATTGTCGACGGGGCCTTGTTCGTGGTGCACTGTTTAAGCTTTCTAGCGAAGGAACGCACAACGTGACCTTTGGAATGAAGCACCGTTTAAGCTTTCTAGCGAAGGAACGCACAACGTGACCTTTGGAATGAAGGAGTTTGTGCTCATAGAGTGTGCAGTCGATTTTCCCTAGCGAGTGACCTGCGGAATGAAGGAGATCGTGCAGCTGGGCAATTGTCGGCGGGGCCTTGTTCGTGGTGCACTGTTTAAGCTTTCTAGCGAAGGAACGCACAACGTGACCTTTGGAATGAAGCACCGTTTAAGCTTTCTAGCGAAGGAACGCACAACGTGACCTTTGGAATGAAGGAGTTTGTGCTCATAGAGTGTGCAGTCGATTTTCCCTAGCGAGTGACCTGCGGAATGAAGGAGATCGTGCAGCTGGGCAATTGTCGACGGGGCCTTGTTCGTGGTGCACTGTTTAAGCTTTCTAGCGAAGGAACGCACAACGTGACCTTTGGAATGAAGGAGTTTGTGCTCATAGAGTGTGCAGTCGATTTTCCCTAGCGAGTGACCTGCGGAATGAAGGAGATCGTGCAGCTGGGCAATTGTCGACGGGGCCTTGTTCGTGGTGCACTGTTTAAGCTTTCTAGCGAAGGAACGCACAACGTGACCTTTGGAATGAAGCACCGTTTAAGCTTTCTAGCGAAGGAACGCACAACGTGACCTTTGGAATGAAGGAGTTTGTGCTCATAGAGTGTGCAGTCGATTTTCCCTAGCGAGTGACCTGCGGAATGAAGGAGATCGTGCAGCTGGGCAACTGTCGACCGGGCTTTGTTCGTGGTGCACTGTTTAAGCTTTCTAGCGAAGGAACGCACAACGTGACCTTTGGAATGAAGGAGTTTGTGCTCATAGAGTGTGCAGTCGATTTTCCCTAGCGAGTGACCTGCGGAATGAAGGAGATCGTGCAGCTGGGCAATTGTCGGCGGGGCCTTGTTCGTGGTGCACTGTTTAAGCTTTCTAGCGAAGGAACGCACAACGTGACCTTTGGAATGAAGGAGTTTGTGCTCATAGAGTGTGCAGTCGATTTTCCCTAGCGAGTGACCTGCGGAATGAAGGAGATCGTGCAGCTGGGCAATTGTCGACGGGGCCTTGTTCGTGGTGCACTGTTTAAGCTTTCTAGCGAAGGAACGCACAACGTGACCTTTGGAATGAAGCACCGTTTAAGCTTTCTAGCGAAGGAACGCACAACGTGACCTTTGGAATGAAGGAGTTTGTGCTCATAGAGTGTGCAGTCGATTTTCCCTAGCGAGTGACCTGCGGAATGAAGGAGATCGTGCAGCTGGGCAATTGTCGGCGGGGCCTTGTTCGTGGTGCACTGTTTAAGCTTTCTAGCGAAGGAACGCACAACGTGACCTTTGGAATGAAGCACCGTTTAAGCTTTCTAGCGAAGGAACGCACAACGTGACCTTTGGAATGAAGGAGTTTGTGCTCATAGAGTGTGCAGTCGATTTTCCCTAGCGAGTGACCTGCGGAATGAAGGAGATCGTGCAGCTGGGCAACTGTCGACCGGGCTTTGTTCGTGGTGCACTGTTTAAGCTTTCTAGCGAAGGAACGCACAACGTGACCTTTGGAATGAAGGAGTTTGTGCTCATAGAGTGTGCAGTCGATTTTCCCTAGCGAGTGACCTGCGGAATGAAGGAGATCGTGCAGCTGGGCAATTGTCGGCGGGGCCTTGTTCGTGGTGCACTGTTTAAGCTTTCTAGCGAAGGAACGCACAACGTGACCTTTGGAATGAAGGAGTTTGTGCTCATAGAGTGTGCAGTCGATTTTCCCTAGCGAGTGACCTGCGGAATGAAGGAGATCGTGCAGCTGGGCAATTGTCGACGGGGCCTTGTTCGTGGTGCACTGTTTAAGCTTTCTAGCGAAGGAACGCACAACGTGACCTTTGGAATGAAGCACCGTTTAAGCTTTCTAGCGAAGGAACGCACAACGTGACCTTTGGAATGAAGGAGTTTGTGCTCATAGAGTGTGCAGTCGATTTTCCCTAGCGAGTGACCTGCGGAATGAAGGAGATCGTGCAGCTGGGCAACTGTCGACCGGGCTTTGTTCGTGGTGCACTGTTTAAGCTTTCTAGCGAAGGAACGCACAACGTGACCTTTGGAATGAAGGAGTTTGTGCTCATAGAGTGTGCAGTCGATTTTCCCTAGCGAGTGACCTGCGGAATGAAGGAGATCGTGCAGCTGGGCAATTGTCGGCGGGGCCTTGTTCGTGGTGCACTGTTTAAGCTTTCTAGCGAAGGAACGCACAACGTGACCTTTGGAATGAAGGAGTTTGTGCTCATAGAGTGTGCAGTCGATTTTCCCTAGCGAGTGACCTGCGGAATGAAGGAGATCGTGCAGCTGGGCAATTGTCGACGGGGCCTTGTTCGTGGTGCACTGTTTAAGCTTTCTAGCGAAGGAACGCACAACGTGACCTTTGGAATGAAGCACCGTTTAAGCTTTCTAGCGAAGGAACGCACAACGTGACCTTTGGAATGAAGGAGTTTGTGCTCATAGAGTGTGCAGTCGATTTTCCCTAGCGAGTGACCTGCGGAATGAAGGAGATCGTGCAGCTGGGCAACTGTCGACCGGGCTTTGTTCGTGGTGCACTGTTTAAGCTTTCTAGCGAAGGAACGCACAACGTGACCTTTGGAATGAAGGAGTTTGTGCTCATAGAGTGTGCAGTCGATTTTCCCTAGCGAGTGACCTGCGGAATGAAGGAGATCGTGCAGCTGGGCAATTGTCGGCGGGGCCTTGTTCGTGGTGCACTGTTTAAGCTTTCTAGCGAAGGAACGCACAACGTGACCTTTGGAATGAAGGAGTTTGTGCTCATAGAGTGTGCAGTCGATTTTCCCTAGCGAGTGACCTGCGGAATGAAGGAGATCGTGCAGCTGGGCAATTGTCGGCGGGGCCTTGTTCGTGGTGCACTGTTTAAGCTTTCTAGCGAAGGAACGCACAACGTGACCTTTGGAATGAAGGAGTTTGTGCTCATAGAGTGTGCAGTCGATTTTCCCTAGCGAGTGACCTGCGGAATGAAGGAGATCGTGCAGCTGGGCAATTGTCGACGGGGCCTTGTTCGTGGTGCACTGTTTAAGCTTTCTAGCGAAGGAACGCACAACGTGACCTTTGGAATGAAGCACCGTTTAAGCTTTCTAGCGAAGGAACGCACAACGTGACCTTTGGAATGAAGGAGTTTGTGCTCATAGAGTGTGCAGTCGATTTTCCCTAGCGAGTGACCTGCGGAATGAAGGAGATCGTGCAGCTGGGCAACTGTCGACCGGGCTTTGTTCGTGGTGCACTGTTTAAGCTTTCTAGCGAAGGAACGCACAACGTGACCTTTGGAATGAAGGAGTTTGTGCTCATAGAGTGTGCAGTCGATTTTCCCTAGCGAGTGACCTGCGGAATGAAGGAGATCGTGCAGCTGGGCAATTGTCGGCGGGGCCTTGTTCGTGGTGCACTGTTTAAGCTTTCTAGCGAAGGAACACACAACGTGACCTTTGGAATGAAGGAGTTTGTGCTCATAGAGTGTGCAGTCGATTTTCCCTAGCGAGTGACCTGCGGAATGAAGGAGATCGTGCAGCTGGGCAATTGTCGGCGGGGCCTTGTTCGTGGTGCACTGTTTAAGCTTTCTAGCGAAGGAACACACGAAGACGCAACGTGAATGGAGTGTGCAGTGCAGTTGATTTTACCTAGTGACCTGGGGAAGGCCTCTGCATGGAGCGGAAGAAAGGAGAGCGTTTTGCCCTGCGGCTGGGTGAAATGGTTCGGCTCGATTCTCGTGAGGCGCAGCATGGCTTCATGGCAGGATGCAGTGCCGCCTCATCCTCGTATTGCCTGCGCAACAGTAGCCGCTGCCGCTCGCCTACGTCACCTGTCCTGCCGTTTTCCCCTTCTTTTCTTCTCCTTTTCTGTTTTTTTTTTTTTTTTTTTTTTTTTTGAGTGGGATAAACACGCAGTCTTTTCCCTCCGAGGTTTTATTGTCGCAAACGAATCCCCGTGTGCAGCGGGCGGTGCCCACGGCACACGGCACCTGCTTTGTAGTTAATGCTTGAGGAGACTGCCAGTTGCGATAGATCAAAGGAGGTAAATGTGCTGTAGCCCACACGAAACACAGGTGAATCTGGGTTCACCTGTGTTTGTGGCGGGCGTAAGCGTTCAACAAAAAAGACCCACTTTGTAGTTGTATTGTTTTCTCCCCCTCTAGCCTCCTTCGAAATGAGCACAAGGCAGTCCCTCGAGTATTTCCCGATGAAAGCCTCAAGGCAGGGATTGTGTTAGGACTTTCTTTAAAGCTCTTTCCCCGGAAACTAGTGCAGGTCGTCGCTTAAAAAGAAAGACCTTAACTCAGGATTAGTTGTTTAAGGAGCGGGAATCACCTGTGTGTGGGCTCACATGGAGAGGCCAACTTAAGGGGACTGCGCGCGACTTATAGCGCGCGGAAGAGCGAGCCAATAGCAGGTCTGTGATGCTCTTAAATGTCCTAGGCTGCACGCGCACTACACTGACGCATTAAACGAGTTTGAGAGCCTTCCGGCTACCTATCTTGAAGAGGATGGGAAATCTTTTGAACTTGCGTCGTGAGTGCAAGAGTTCCGCGGCTACATGGACTCCATCTGGGGGCGGGGAACGGGGCAATTGGTACTACGGCAGCAGACCCCCAGGTTCAAGCCGTGCAAGCCCCGTGGAATGCTGACTACTACCAATCCTTCTACCAATCCATCGTTCGCGATGACGATCTTGGCGTCCTCCAAGACATCATCGGCCAACTTCGTGGCTTGAGCAACCTTGAGGTAGACGAACACAGTGCGTGAGTGATGGTCTGAACTTCGCCCTTGTAGAAGGTCTCCATGATCATCTTCACCTTCGCTTCGAAGGGGTCAGAAAAGCATGCTGGGGACGAGGATGGTAGGTCTGCATTCTAACCCCAAACTACGCCGGATCTCCCGGGGTCTGCTGTCAGACCCGCTAGCTCTTTTCGCGTTCTCTTTCCCGGTTCCGATGTGGGCGAGTCTCACTCTTTTTTAGTCGTAGAAGACTAGTGATATACAGTGAAACAGGGCCTCTCGCACCCGAAGCCGGCCTTTTTGCTCGGTCAAACAAAGTGCTAAAGTCCCCTGACTTGAAGGCTCTCTTGGAAAAAAAAGGTCTCTCGTAGCGCGTCTGTCCGCAACGGCCCCATCAGCAGCGGCACACACAGCAGCACACCGTAGATCCCCTTTTTTTTCAACGACGTGTCTCCAAAGCCATTGCCCTTTTGTCCGCCAATCTCAAAAAAAAAAAAAAAAAAAATGCAAGGAAATCGCGAACGGAAAATACTGACCTTCTAATCCACAAATAACGCTGGAAAAGGAAAAGAGAACGGATTGTTAGCAGAGCCACCGCCCAAAGGAAGGATACCAAGAAACGTCGGACGAAACCGGAGTGACACATCAACCCCCGGTTGATTGTCGGCGACACAAAATGTACCATTCTCAGAAACGTCTTGGAGAAAGGGTTCTTCAGAGCGCATAGGTACTTCGTGCCTCCAAAATGGGGAACTTTTGAGCTTGAAGGCTCTCTTGGAAAAAAAACGTCTCTCGTAGCGCGTCTGTCCGCAACGGCCCCATCAGCAGCGGCACACACAGCAGCACACCGTAGATCCCCTTTTTTTTCAACGACGTGTCTCCAAAGCCATCGCCCTTTTGTCTCCGTTCCTCTTGCCTGCGCAGCGCTTCGGGTCCCCCGCTCGTCGCACAACCGGCTCTGAGCGACCGAAAGACAGCCGCCGCGGTAGCGAATCTTCTTCTTGCATCCCCGCGTTCTGGTCTCCATTTTTTCACCAAAGCTGGTTCACCATTCGTGGGAGAGATAGGTCTCAGAATCCACATGAGGCAATGCTCCCAAAAATCCAAACCTGAAACGGTAATACCCAGTTTCACTGGAGTGCCCGTTCCCGGCGAGCTACGAGGGAACGCACCTGTAAGCGTGCCAACGCTACTCTTTCTATAACGTAGTCTATTCATGATAACCAACTACATATAAAAGGTGTCACTGGATAAGCCGGCAGCCGCTGCTTAACGGCTTTATCACGTGGGCGGCCCTGAGATTACCCCCCTCAGGTGACACCACTTTTATCTTTAGCCATACTTCAACTTTCTTGAAAGTATGCTAATCCTGCAGGGAATAGTTGAAGGGTTTCAGACGGTACCCACTCAAAGCCCCGAACTTAAACACACACACACACACACACACACACACACACACACACACACACACACACACACACACACACACACACACACACACACACACACACACACACACACACACACACACACACACACACACACACACACACACACAACACACACACACCACACACACCACACACAACACACACACACACCACACACACACACACACACCACACACACACACACACACACACACACACACACACACACACACACACCACACACACACACACCACACACACACACACACACACACACACACACAACACACACACACACACACACACACACACACACACACACACACACACACACACACACACACACACACACACACACACACACACACACACACACACACACACACACACACACACACACACACACACACACACACACACACACACACACACACACACACACACACACACACACACACACACACACACACACCCACATGTGGACGCACTCTCGCTAAGAGGGGGGCCACGTTAAAATAGGTCCTTAACACACACCACACCATGCACAAGAAGGCGCCTCCCCCCGGATACATGTTGCAGCCAGCGGCACACGGGGCACGAAGCGGGGAGCCATTGTCAAACAAAGCTACAGTTCCGGACAGCGCGTGGTCATCACGAGCAGCAAGAAGGAGCGTCAGCTGTGACGTGAGGAAGCCAACGGCCTGGGCCATACTCCGCAACAGGGGTTACCCATACATGAATTCAAACACACACACACACCTAGCAAGCTTGCTTGAGCGCCGTCCGCGCGTCAACTTGGAATCCTTACGTGTCTGAGCTCCACTCGCCAAAAGCGAGGTTGGGGGGGTGAAGCAACACCTGACAAACGCAGGCCCCCCCCTGCAATAAAACAAGCCCTCAGAACTCAGCTGTTGCACGGGGCCGAAAACCCCGTGCAGCTAGCACCGCAAGATGAAAACAGAAGTCTTGAGCCGAGTGCCGGATGGAGAAGCTGACAGCCTCCCACGCTCTATCCGTCCCCCGAGGGATCCCGCCCCACCCACCCTTCGGAGAGAAGTCGCAGGACCCAAAAGCAGCGTGTCGGAAACTCAAAGCCGACTGGAACGTGAACGTGACAAGTGGGCTATACTCCGCGCAGGGATCACCCACAACTGAGATCTAACACACACACGACCAGGCGACTTCCCCCCCCCAAAAAACACAACAAGCAAGATGGACATGGGCATGGGTGCGGGCGCAACCGACAGCAGCGCGTTCTGCCAAGGCGAAGGGCGCGTCATGCTTTCCGGGTTCCAGGAGGCGTACGGCGACAACGGCTTCTGCGTGAAGTTCCTGTTCGAGAACGCGGTGATCGACACCGAGGCGAAGTACGTCTTCGCCGTCCTTGGCACGATGTGCATGGGACTCACGATCGAGGCCTTGGTCCTGGTCCGCAAGGTGTACACGGCACGGTATATCAGTGTGCACACGGAGTTGCCGGGAATTGGGGTGTACGTCCCGCTGTCGCTGCTGTACGGAGTGCAGATGGTGGTGGCGTACTGGGCGATGCTGCTGGTGATGCTCTACGAGACGTTCATCTTCACCGCGCTGATCGTCGGGCTCGTCGTGGGCCACTTCTTGTTCGAAGTCGTGCTCGCCCGGCGCTTCCCGGAGCTGCACGCGACCCTCCTCGCCGACAACAACCCCAGCCCCGGCACCGCCTGCTGCGGCGGGACGGCGAAAAACGGCGTCGCCAACCCTGCTGCCGGTGCTCCCGCGCCCCCTACCGCCGCTGGAGCGGCGGCGCAGGGCTGCTGCGCCGCCAAGCAGCCGGCCGCTGCGGACAGCGCCGGCTGCGGGGTAGACTGCGCGTGCGCCGACCGCAAGATCCTCGTCGTCACCGAAGGGACCACCGTCGAGGGCCGCATAGTGACCGAGCCGGCCGGAGACTACGCCGCGATGTAAGAGACACGTAGTCGTAGTTGCACGGCGAGGTCCAGCCTCAGTAGCTGGAGTTAAAGAGCATGCACCCGAGTTGCAACGCCCACGCTTTCCGGATTATCGCAACAGATTCCTTTTTCAGATGCTAATCTCAAACTTCCGCCCGGGTAAAGTGAATGTCGCCAACGCGGTGACACAACAACAACTCGACAAATAATCGTGGCTTTAAGTCAGCCTTCGGTAAGTACAAGGTGCTGATTCTCACGTGCTGTCAACAACGTAGGTAGGGGAAGTCGGCAAACTCGATCAGTAACTTCGGGAAAAGGGTTGGCTCTGAGCGGGTCAGGTCTGGGCTCAGTTTGAAGGTGCTGTGAGTGGCGCTCTCGGGTGCTACCCGCGGCTCCTGATTTCTTTCAGGCCTTCTTGCACGTTGTGCCCGCAATGAAGTGTCAGCTTGGAACTGTTACGAACAAGAGGAATCCAACTGGTTAATTAAACCACAGCATTTCGCTTCATCACAGCGGTGGCGAGTGGAATGTGACTTCTGCCCAGTGCCCTGAATGTCAACGCTGAGAGATCAGGTCAAGCGCGGGTAAACGGCGGTGGGACTAGTCCCCTAAGGGCACATTTCACATTGGGACTAGTCCCCTAAGGCACCTTACCCAATAATCGTGGCTTTAAGTCAGCTACAAGGTGCTGATTGTCACGTGCTGTCAGGCAGGGACAGTCTAAAAGCGGGTGCGCCACGACCGAGACGCGTGTAAATCCACAACCCGAAAAGCGGGTGCGACACCCGCTTTTTAACTCCAGCTCTAACTCCACTCCGCTTCTGAGGCTGGACTTCACCGTGTGAGGTTACCATGCAGCACATCTGAAGCGATGGCCTGCATTAGTCACTTCGCGTGACTGCCTCTTCGATCGTACCGTGTCGTGTGCTTCTGGCGGAGATATGTAGATTCAACAAACCTGGTGCGGTCTTGGACACACACGTCCATTGCCGCAGGCCAAATATTGCACATGACCCCAGATAGATCTCACGGGTTCATCTGCTTTTCACAAGGTCATTTGATCCGGCAAGACCCACGCATCATGCCCATTGATTCGACGTCACATTTTATAGTCGTGAGCGAATTCAACTACCCCACCTGAAAGCGACGTGCGCTCGATTGCTAGAGAGGAGACGCAGACTCTTGCCACCGATTCTTTGCATCCGTAACCCAAAAGATCACGCGGCGACCCCACTCGATTTTCTTCGCTCGAGTACGCTCTAAGTTTACCAAACTCGATTCGAAGACGAGATAACCGTGACGCCGGCGATGCAGAGTATCGCCACAGGCTCTTTGCATTCAAACCCAAACTACAAGGCTCGACAACGTTCGATCGGGCGGGGGGTGCCGATTTGCTCAAGTCGTATTCCTCCCTCGCTCTTAACACCGGGCTTCTCCTCGGGCACCCTACTACGAATCGCGACAATCATTGCCTTTATCTTTAGCCTTCAAGCCTCTTTCCTACCTCCCCTCTTTCTGCCACTCGCGGGCTTTCTTGCCCGCGGGGGCAACCTTGATATCGACAATCAAGCATACCCGCCTCTAGCCCTTCGTTCCGAGTAATTAACGGGTTCCGGAAGGAACCGCAGCATCTTGACGCGCAAGACCAAGATCCGGTTGCTGTACACGTTGGCTCGTTCTCACACTGATCAGTTGCTGCTGATCATCTGCTATTGTGTTTGTGGGGGTAGCAGTAAGGCGGACCGGAACCTCCTCCGAGAAATGGTCCCTGCACTCCAACTCGTCTCTCCCTCTCTCTCGTTGCTATTCTTTGCTTCGAGATCCCATGATCTGGTCCTTCAACTTCTGATGTGTAGTGATGATCTGACGTTTCTTCGATCGTCGAATCAGAACAACTATCTGAACGTCACGGCTTATCTTCGTGAACACAAAGACCGTGCATCAAGTTCTTCAATAAAGATGTAGCGCACCAGGTCAGCGCACACCCGCCGGACGGTCGTGCCCGCCAACCAGAACGAGCATCGCATATGAATAAGAGCGACCGACGATTTCAGTGGCTTATATATGGGTCTGGTGCTCGGACCAAGTCCGAGCAACAAAAAAAAAAAAAAAAAGCACAGAATGGCCTGGCTGAGGGGCCCAGTAGTAGTGCTGTAGTACAGCAGTCACACTAGAAGTACACAGCACCGGTTACTGCACCTTTGGATCATCGTTGAAGCAACGTACAGCCTCAATTTTGGAACCTGCGACTGGCCCAATAGCTTGAAAAATTTTCCGCGCCTGTGGCGCTGGTATTTCTGGCTTGTGTGTTGTTTCATGACGTGTTGCCAAGAAAGCGAAGACCGCGCCTGTCCGCCCTGCTATTGCAGATTACTGCCAAGCGTTCTTGAATGATCCCGGCACACTCGCCTTCTTCGCATGGCTCTTTTGCTTCCGAAGGACAGTCTCTGTGATGGACAGTAGTGACAACCACAAAGAGGTGCACCCTGTCGGCTACATAAACGTGCAGTTGTGCCGCAACTGGGATTTTTAGTAACTCCGAGCAACTTATGGACAGTTACGTGGGAGGAATTTTTATATATAAGGCCCTGGACGATTTCCAAAAAAAATAAAAAAAAAAATTGTCTAGTCTCGTGAGGCGTCACCCTTCAAAGGCATGGGCTGATTTTCTGGAAAAAACAAGTCGTTCGAATGAAAGAAACTCTCACCGACCGCAGCTGTTGAAGATCTACGCGCTAATCTTAAGCATATCACTCAGCACAGGAAAATAAAGCAAGGTTGCTCCTAGTAACGGCTAGTGAGCACCCCCGGCTGTGCATCATCGGAGCAGCATCCTCTCGTGCAGGGTTTCCTATGCCCCCACTCCGGTTTGCGGGAGTGGTTTTGCGGTCGTGTGTGCGGTCGGCCTCACTCCCTCAATGCGGGAGTGGGACCCCCTGAATGACTCCCGCACTTTTTCACTCCCGCTTTGACTTAGTATATGGCTGCCGAACCGGGTGCACACGATCTGCCTACCAGCACCTATGCCAGTAAGGCGGTTTTCGGTTTTTCGAATGCCGGTGAGCCGGGCCGTCAGACCAGAATCTTTTTTTTTTTTTTTTTTTGGAGAAAACAAGTCTTTTTGGAGGGTTTTGCTACGTCCCCGGGAAAAATCTTTTGCGTGCGACGACTGTGGGACTGCGTTTTGGGGACTTTCGAGGCTCAGGGGGCCGAAGCCTGCTGCTAGGGGAGGCCAATCCCCTTGCTGCACTGTCTGCCGAAGATGTGGATAATGGCCGAAACGCAACCGACCGACGACGAAGGTACCCGGGGACTGCAAGTAAGCGAGCATACGATCTAAAAAGTGCATCAAGAGCAGTGATTTATATGGGGGGTCTTACCTGGGGGTAACCCCCACGCTCCAAAAAAAAGAAACTGTCGGGGGGGCCGCCGTGAGTGGCCAGCTCTGGGGGACCAGCCACTGAAGGGGGCCGGGCCCGGGGAGCCAGCTTGCTTGTCCTTGGCGTCCAGTTTTCAGTCGAATGAGCCAGTCACAGCGGACTTCGTTGACTCTTTTATGAGGGAGTATTGTATGAGGTAGTCTTGGTTGTGGCGACAGATGCCACATGTCAGGAGAGTGATTCTGGAGATGACACTAATGATACCGAGGAGCTTCGAGCTCAGGAAGCAACAGTGACCTATGCAAATGTGCGCCCTACGCAGCTCAAGTTTGCAAGAGCTTCGTTATACTTTGATACAGCAGCAGCTGTCCTTACAAGAAGAACCCTGCTTGTTGCACATCCAGTACCCCTTTTTGAGGCTAGTATTGTTGGCCTGTAGTACCCCTTTTTGAGGCTAGTATTGTTGGCCTGTAGTACCCCTTTTTGAGGCTAGTATTGTTGGCCTGTAGTACCCCTTTTTGAGGCTAGTATTGTTGGCCTGTAGTACCCCTTTTTGAGGCTAGTATTGTTGGCCTGTAGTACCCCTTTTTGAGGCTAGTATTGTTGGCCTGTAGTACCCCTTTTTGAGGCTAGTATTGTTGGCCTGTAGTACCCCGTTTGCAGCTTACGTTGTTTTGGCTTGAGGTTCCCTGCCGTACACTTGACATAAACTTATGATCGAGACACGAACGAGACACAATTCGGCTGTGCTGGGCTGCGCTATGCTACACTGGGCTGGAATGAAGGGGCAGTCCGTGGGTGCAGCTCCGCAACCACACTGAGAAAACACTTTCTTGGTAAAAAGCTAACCACCCCCACAGGCATGTGGAGGAATACAGAGGACCCAGCTTTCCATATAAACCCCTGATCAAGAGTCCAGTGCAGTCACCGGCCGGTCGAATTGACAAAAAAAAAAAAGTATTGCTCTCGGATTGACATTCGACCGGCCAAGGCGGTCGAATGTGGACACCGGTCGAATTCGACCGGCGCCCGTGTCGATTCGACCGGGCAAAAAAAAAATTAGAAAAATCTGCCATGGGTAGTGCCTCATAGTAGTAGAAAATGGTGGGAAAACAGAAAGCTTTGACAAAAGCCAAGGTCACGGGGGCAAGGGCAAGCTTTTGGATTCCCAACTCCGCTCACCAGATCCCAGATTGCAGTATGTTCAGCTGCAGCCAGAATACAGAGACTACTGGGGTCTACAACAAGGTGGTGAAGCAGCAGCACACCCACGAAGGCACATGCCAAGGTCACAGCAGTCATAATGAGGCCCACCTACAAAACCAAAACAGTGTTCCATTGCCTCAGGCATCTGAAGACTCCACTGCAACCCCGAAACTCGTCGCTCTGGGCCCATCTTTTGTAATGTGACAGTGAACCTGGGTTGTCGGCCTGTTCATGGCACTAATGATTCACAAGCGAAGCTACTGGAAAAGTCGGATTACGCCGTCCTACTGAAGCACGACAGTGTACTAACTTGAGCTGAGACTGCCCGTTTCAGCTAAAACCCAGAGTTTCAAGGGAACTTTTACTCTAAAACACCACATGTTGTGTTCCCATGCGTAGCGTGGGAAAAAAAATTTCTGGCATAGGTTGGATTTCGACCTGTATTCGCCAGTGCAAAAAAAAGTTGTGGCAAATTCCTGTCCAAAAAAAAAGAGTTTTTCGGAAAGTGACTTGACCGGTCGAGCGGTCGAGCCTGACTGCACTGCAAGAGTCCGTCAAAAAAAAAAATTAGAAATCCACCTTGCCGCACGGAAACTCGACTTCTCGTAGGAAACCCTGCTCCATGACAGGGCCGCGGCCCGCGCCCCCGACGCAGCGACTTACGCCCGCCGTAGTAGTACGGGGCCGTAGTTAGGCAACAGGATACTCCCCGGAGAGGTGGTCCTGCACTCGTCTTCTCCCCCCTCTCTCTCTTTCTACAGTTTTCCTTTTTGTATAAGCACCTTTGTAGGAAATACTTGAGGAGGCTGCTAGCTGCAAAAGATCAAAGGAGGTAAGGTAAATGTGCTGTAGCCCACACGAAACACAGGTAAATCTGGGTTCAGTGGCGGGCGTAAGCGTTCAACAAAAAGGACCCACTTTGTAGTTGTATTGTTTCTCCCCCTCTAGCTTCGAAGTATGCACAAGGCAGCCCCTCGAGTATTTTTGACACAAGCGCCAGCTTGGAAGGAAATTCTCGACGAAGCTGCCAGACAAAGAATCGAAGGGATCCCAAGTGTTACCTACCGAACCACGTGTTGAACGGACGTGAGGCCATGCGGGTCTACCCCTACACAACAAGACACACAAGGGTTGCTGAAAAAAACCAACACACAGCGAAGAACAAACCAGATTGTGTTTGTATGAGGATTTTTTGCCCCTCTGCCCTCATATTTCCTCCCTTCCATTCGGAGTCCAAGCAGCTACGTCGAGTGTTCTTTCGGAACAGCGCCAGGAAATGCCCAGGGACGGTCGGACAAAGCGACGAAGGACCTACGTGCTGCAACCCGCAAACCACAACAGACCCACACGGGCCGGTATGCACCACACGAGGGTTCATATAATTCTCGTTTATCAAACCCGGGTCCGAACTTCTTACCTCGGGCTTATTTTGGACCGGCCGCGTTGCTGCCCTCAAACCTCGCACTCGTGTGCTTGCTAACATGAAAGGTAAACGGCAAACCAAGCTAGGCCACTAAACTGCACTACTTGCGCCACGGGATTGCCTTGCCCAAGGCGATCCCATTGGGATATAAGGGAACAAAATTGCAAAAAGTGTTGGGATACAAGGGAACTCCACCTAAAAAATAACGTGTGGAAACCCACACGTTCCACACGTGGAGCGTAAGCACTGGTCCAATCCGAGTCTTCCCGAAAGTCGTACTATGTGTGGATGTCCGCCCCCGTTGTCCTGTGTGTGTACGCTGGGCAGCACTAATAATCCCTCATTCGATTCGCTTGTTTATGTCCCAGATATCGCTGAAAATCTTCAAGCGAACATTCACACGATTTCACTTCAAAAGAAAATGTATGAAAAAAGGTTAGAACGTTCCAAAAAAGAGAGGAGAGAGAGATCACTGCCCATCTCCTCTCAGATGCTTTTGCCCACCTGTTTTCCCTACCCACTACCTTCCCCGACAGCCTTTGCTCCTTCGCAATCTCACTACTTTTGGCCCCGCGCAGCCGGGAAACATGGAGCGTTTTTCATGAACGCGGTATCATGCACGAGGCGAAACCCCTTTCGTATAACTTGTCGTAGACCGAGCTGTGTGGGTAGACACACCCCGGACTCCCACTCCGGATTGCGGGAGTGGTTTTGCGGTCGTTTGTGCGTGTGGGCCTTTGAAGCGTGGATGATGCCTCTCGCGCTGCTCCCCTTGAGGTTCCTGGCTCATGCCAAAGCGCCGCCGCCCGGGTTAAGGGGTTGCGGCATCAGGCGTGGGCCAGGGCCAGGGAGACTGTTCGGAGGGGTCACCACCCACCGTTCGCGGGCTTCGTTACTTCACTGCCCCCGGCTCTCCCCGGCCTTCGTCATCCCGGGGGAAAAATGTTTCTTGGGTTTGAAGAGCGCGTGGTGCTTGCACCACTGAGGCCAGCCAGGGGGAGGGTTTCACGGCCATCCCCCCCCGCGTGCGTCCTCGCGACGTCGCCGCTGTCGATGTCGCTGCCGCTGTTGCTGCCGCTGCAGCCGCTGTCGGGCGGTTGGTTGGCGATCCCGGTCTGCACCCCGCCCGTTGCGCGTCGGCTTTCTTCTTCTCGGCGTTCGCTAGGACGTCCCAAAGGTGGCGGCTGCCGCCGCCGCGTGCGCGGCGGTGCGTCGCCCGGTCGTGTCTTGCCCGTGCCTTCCACTTCTCGCCGCTGTGTTGCCACCCCCGTGGGTAATGGGCCTGGGGTCGGAAGCTGCCGGTCAGGACACCCGCCTTCTCCCAGTGGCCGCCCTGGTCGCCCCGTCCTTTGTTCGCCATCTTTTTGGGCACGTGCCGTACGGCGGCGACTTCGAACGCCCGCATCACCGCTTCGAAGGCCTCCCGGTTGTTGATCTGCGGCCGTTTGTTGAGGCCCTGGAGGATGGGTCCCCCGAGGCTGGTGAGGTGGTTGACGCGCATCTCGAGGGCCGGGTGGACGGCTTTCACGCGCGCAATCTTGCCCAACCTGCTCAGCGCGGTCCTCATCGCCCACCCTTTCGCGGTCGCCGAGTCGCTGTAGGCCTGTGCCGCCTGTCGCTGTGCGGTGTCCATGGCGCGGTTGGACAGTTCGTCCGCATCCTTGTTGAGCTCGCGAGGAATGTGCACCGGCTCGATCGTCGTCCGTCGGTCGTGCAGCTTCGCCAACAGGTTCTGCGCCTGGTCGTAGTATCGCCGGAGTGTTTCGTTGCACCTCTTCGTGCCCTTTATCTGACCAATGACCAGTTCGCTGTCGCCCTTGACGACGATGGTGCGGGGTGTCGGCGGCACGGGGTCCCGCAGCAACCTCGCCAACACGCTGACGAACCCGACGTATTCCGCCACGTTGTTCGTCGCTCTCCCGGCAATGGGCTTCTCAACTTCCCACTGCTTGACGCCTTTGTCGTAGAAGACCGCCCCGGCTCCCGCGACCGCGCCGTTGGTCCCGTTCCCCCGACTGCCGCCGTCGAAGAACGCCGCCGTCTCCTCTCCCGGCAGCGTGTCCGCCACGGTCCAGCGCTCCTTCGGCTGCCGCTGCGCGATGTTCTCCTGCCTCCGCTGTGTGCCGGCCGGCGTGAGGGTCAGGCCGCTGTGCAGCTCAAAATCGACAGCGAGCTCGAAATACGAGATGGAGGCCTCCTTGCCGGTTTCGGACCACCGCTTCGTCGAGCACCATTCTGCCAGCGCCAGGAGCATCTCGTGGGTGTCCTTCCATGCGTTGCGGTCCGGCCGCGCACCGTCGACGTTGATGGTCTGGCTGGCCGTCGGCCGTTGCGGCTCCCACCCCCACGGATATGTCGACACCTTGAGCTCCTTGCGCCGGCAGTCCTGCTCGAGGATGCCGTCGGCCCGCTGCCTCCCGAGCAGGATCTCGACGCACATCAGCTGCATCCCGGCCGCCAGCTCCCTGCATTCGTCGAAGTCGAGTCCCATCGCGTCCTTGGGCATGACGCCGCATAGAGCCATGCACGGCTTCATCTCGGGCCGCCGAGCCAGCACATTCTGATACGCGCCGCGCACGTCGCTCAACTTGACGCAGTCCCACCACATGTGTTGTTCGTCCTCCGGGACACCCGCGTCGCAGAATCTGCAGGTTGCTTGCTCCCATCGCTTGCCGGTGTGTACCGCGTTGGCAATGACAGCTCTGACCAGGCCCTGCTGGTAGCCGGTGATGGCGCCCTTCTCCAGCAGGTCTCGCGTGGCACCCCCGTCGATGCCGTCCTCGATGCCGAGGAGGGATGCCCTCGTCTTGACCGCGTCCTTGTAGCGCATCGTCCGCCCGGCCTCCCGCAGCTCGTGCTGGAAGTTGTGCCGAGCGGTCTGCGCCCGCTGCCTCTCCTCTTTCGTCAGCGGCTCTACGTGGCACTCCCTCAATGAGGGAGTAGGACCCCCTCAATGCGGGAGTGGCACTCCTTCAATGCGGGAGTGGGACCCTCAATGCGGGAGTGGGGCCCTCAATGAGGGAGTGGCACTCCCTCAATGAGGGAGTGGGACACCCTCAATGCGGGAGTTGCACTCCCTCAATGCGGGAGTGGGACCTCAATGCGGGAGTGGCACTCCCTCAATGCGGGAGTGGGACCCTCAGTGCGGGAGTGGCACTCCCTCAATGAGGGAGTGGCACTCCCTCAATGCGGAGTGGCACTCCCTCAATGAGGGAGTGGGACCCTCAATGCGGGAGTGGCACTCCCTCAATGAGGGAGTGGCACTCCCTCAATGAGGGAGTGGGACACCCTCAATGCGGGAGTTGCACTCCCTCAATGCGGGAGTGGGACCTCAATACTCCCTCATGCGGGAGTGGGACCCTCAGTGCGGGAGTGGCACTCCCTCAATGCGGGAGTGGCACTCCCTCAATGAGGGAGTGGCACTCCTCAATGAGGGAGTGGGACCCTCAATGCGGGAGTGGCACTCCCTCAATGAGGGAGTGGCACTCCCTCAATGAGGGAGTGGCACTCCTCAATGAGGGAATGGGGCCCTCAATGAGGGAGTGGGACCCCCTCAATGCGGGAGTTGCACTCCCTCAATGCGGGAGTGGGACCTCAATTCGGGAGTGGCACTCCCTCAATGCGGGAGTGGCACTCCCGCAATGCGGGCACTCCCGCACTTTTTCACTCGCGCCTTGACTTAGTCTATGGTATGGCTGCTGAATTCCGGGGCTGAATGGTTGAGTGAGCTGGATGCGTGAGTGAGTCCGAGTCCATTGGACGAAGTTAGCGATTGAGTTGAGTGGTTGAGAAAGGGATGCGCTGAATGATTGAATCATTGAGTGAGAGAGTCAGTGAGTGAGTTGAGTGAATGAGTGGTGAATGATTGAGTTAATCCTCAAGCTCGGAGACCTCCACTTCCCGCTACCATCGTCGCATCTACAACAACAACACTCAAAGGGACAGGAGACATCAAAGCAACGCGAAAGCAAAGAAACCCCCACAAAGAACACAACCATTCAGAACAAAAGCCGCCCCGAACAAATAGCAAACAAGTAGGCAGAAGGCAGCGACCGGTGACTTAAAACGAAGAAACGAAAGAGGGAGCCCGCAACCAGCAAAGCAGGGAGCGAACAAGACGGACGACCGAAGCCTGTGAGAACCCCAGCGGGGCATTTCGCGGTTAGGCTTTGCACGAAAGAAGCTAATACCCATCCTCCCACAAAAAAAACTTACACTCCAAAAAAACTTACACTCTAAAAACAAGACCGCCAACCCTAAACAACTCGAGCCGGTAGAGTAAACTTGCCTAAAGAAATTAGTCTGCCTTCGGGTAGGCTAGCCTGACGCTTGCTGTCGTTGGATTTTTAAAAACCGCCGATCCCTCGTCGAAGGAAGCGAAGAAGGAAGGCTAGCGAGAAAAAAAGGCCGAAAGACACCACGCGGTTCGCTGGGGTGGTTGCCGGCAGCGCAGCGCGAAAAAAAGAGGAAGCAGTGTGAGAGGAGCGAACGGGCGAATGCTGGGGTATCAAAGGCTGCTTTTGACGGGCGTCTGCCTTCTTTGGGCTGATTCCTCGCACGCGGCGGAGGCTTCTCGATGCGAAAGGGGTACCGAGTGTAAGGACGGAGACGTGTGCGGGCTGTCGAAAACCCCGTGCCAGGACGTGCCTGCCGACGAAAACGGCGTCCACTGCTGCCTGGAGCAGGCGACCCCTGTGCCCCACACCAGCCCGCCGCCGCCCCGCAGCCCCTCCGCAACCCAGGCCCCGGGAGCGCGCGCGCCGGCCGTCCCGAAAAGCGGCAAGTTCGCGTCGTCTGTGCTCCCGCACGTCCTCCTCTCCGCCGGCGCAGCGGCGGCGCTGGTTGCCGGGGTGTGCTACGCCAGGGCTGGGCGGACGCCTGCGCGACCGTCGCCGCAGGCTGCCGCCGGCGTGGCCTCGCTGGAGGCCTCGAGCCTGTACGGCTCGTCCGCCAAGTGCCCGGAGGTCTGCCTGCTGACCACTTACGCAGACCAGTGTGCCACCATTCCGGTGGGGCGCGAGGGTTGTTGAGACGGTATCCGTCTATTTCGAAGTCGTAGCTATCGACTTGTTCGACCTTTTCCCGTACCTCACCGACACTCTTCATCTTCACCAACACAAACTGAAAGCCCTACATCAGTTCATTTCTCCGTCGTAAATTGGACTCACCGTGCTGCTATGCAGCTCTGGCACTCTTCATACCTTCCATCCCCACCTCCTCGACGAGAGCTAAAAGCCCAGAGACAGGGTTACATGCGCCACGATCTCGGTGGGGCGTGTTTGACCGGCGCATTGAGGGAAAGTGGCATCCATCGGCGCAGCCTCTCTCTGCGACTCAGGCCCCAGGGGTTGCTCCCTGTTGCCCGGAAAAGCGGCAAGTTCGCGTCGTCTGTGCTCCCGCACATCCTCCTCTCCGCCGGCGCCGCGGCGGCGCTGGTTGCCGGGGTGTGCTACGCCAGGGCTGGGCGGACGCCTGCGTGTGGGCCTGTCCTATTTCATGCCACCAGGGCCTGGTAATCCACTTGCTGTGGTTCTCTCCCGCGTCCGTGTCCGAGAACACGACCCCCTTCCCCTTCGGGGTTGACCTGGCGAATCTCCAGTGACCTTCGGCCGTGTCCCGGGCCGCACTCTGCCGGGTTTGGTGCGACGTGCTGCTGGCTGAGCTCATGTTGTCGGATGGCACGCTGTGGGCGGCGCAGGAACCTGCGACCAAACCACCACCAGTCCACCGGAAACCGCCTCGCAAGTCAATCGGAGACTTGAAACCGACTACTCAAAACTAGAACCAGGCTACAACACCCCCCCCTGTCTACACAGTGTTCCACGCTGATGATGGTCCGCCTTATGTGTCCGTGGCTTAAAGGACCGAAACACGGCGCAGACGGGACCAGTGCGGTGTTGAGCACATACCCATTCCAAGCACGTTCTTGCAATCCCCCCCCCCCTAGGCATAGTGGTCCGTGGTGGACCGTGATTTACTGTGATAAACAGCGGCAGGCACTTCGATGCAGTTTCAAGAGAGTGTGGGACGGACCGGCTCATCGTCGTGAGCCCTTCTCACTCGCGCCGTGCTACCGCGACGCTTCGACAACTGACATCCGACCACTATCACCTAACTTGACAACTGCGATGGCTCGATCCCTTCTTGGTCAACAAAACGTGCAAGCTCTCCTTCATCGTCTTCATCAACGACTTAAGCTTTGCCGACACGGGAGCCTCACGGGAGCCTCAGCCTTCCCCGGGAAGTGGCGACAAGGTTTATGCTCTTTACGCTGCCTGGATACGCCACAAGGAGGACGAGACTGATGTTAAACGGCATAGAAGCAGCTTGCTCCAAGGACCGCTGGAACGACGCCAAACCCGTGTATCCGCAGGACGTACCCTTCGCCCAATGGAAACTGAAGTTTCTCATCAAGGCGTTTAGCCGCCGCCGTAGGCCGTGCCGTGACGTTGTGGGTGTCTATCAAGCTCTCACAGTTCCTTGTATTTTCTCCTGCTTCATCCGGAAGTCGTCCACCGAAACAACCCTTGCACTGGTAGGGCGCCGCCTGCCATATCATGACTTCGCACCCACTTCCGTACCCTACTCATGGCCGAGACCATCGTCAGCAACCCGACGACAGACAGATGGCGGGTGAGCTCGCCTCGCGGGGGATCGCGCATTGTAGCGCTGTGGGCTCTCTTCCTCTTTGTGACTGCACGGCCAACGGTCTACTTAACGCCTTGATGAGAACTTCAGTTTCCATTGAGCGAAGGGTACGTCCTGCGGACACACGGGTTTGGCGTCGTTCCAGCGGTCCTTGGAGGCAAGCTGCTTCTATGCCGTTTATCATCAGTCTCGTCCTCCTTGTGGCGTATCCAGGCAGCGTAAAGAGCATAAACCTTGTCGCCACTTCCCGGGGAAGGCTGAGGCTCCCGTGTCAGCAACGCTTAAGTCGTTTTGGTGCCGGTGCGTGGACATCTCTCACGCCGGGCTTTTGTCTGGTTCCGGATGTTTCACTGGGGCTCGCCGAACATGGTCTTCCCTCGTACACAAGTCATGGTTGGTCTTGTTTCGGCGGTTTGTCAAGTTCCAGAATGACACTGTCTTCTGGAGACCCCCATGTGCTTCTTGCGTCTGGAGAGCATCTGGACAACTTCAGCTGTCGTCGTATCAGCTGGCACGATCGATGGGGCGGCAACGGAATATGGATGTGGTTGCCAGAAAGGACAGGTTCTCAGCACTCTTGCTACAAACCCCAGAGAAAGTCACAAAGCTTTCCCGGAACCAACCCCTACAGGGGTACATCCTCTGTACAAATAGAGTATAATGGATTATCGCATATTATCGCATGCCGATTATGTGCGATAATTTTGTGCGATAATGCGATAATTATTATCGCATGCGAATCGTTTGACCACTATGCCTAGGGGGTGCGATCCTAGTGTAAATCTTGTCTATTTTATTATTTTTACCATTTTTCATAGTTTTTGGCCCCTTGCGGGTGTTGTTCAGCCTCAAAATTGGTACAGATGAGGTTATCGAGGGCGTGTGAGCCAGAAGCTGATCAGGAAGTCACCCAGAAGTGCGAAAGAGACGGAAAGCATGGTGAAAAATGGAGATTTCGCCCACCTCGACAAGACGTCCGAAATCAGCCGATTTCCAGAGTTTCTACAAAGAGAGTCCCAAATCGGGAGGAAAAATCAGTGTAGAGAAGATTTCGGAGCTTTTCTGGGTACAAATGACTACATCCTGAGTCATTCCTGTCACAGTCTGACCCTTCTGCCGTCTTTTCCGGCTGTTTTTTGGTGTTTGGATGCCCCTGGACCAAACCCGGACCAACCCGGACCATACCCGGACCAACCCGGACCAACCTGAACTAGACCCGAACTAGACCAGGTTCTGGGTCAAATGCTGGTGAAACCCCCAGGGAGCACTCCACTGAGCCCAAATTGCCGAATTTACGCCACCCAGGAACTCGTACAAAGCCACAAGAAACCCACAATGGACGCTGTGACAACTAAGGCGAATCGGTTCTTGGAGAAGATTGAGAACAGGGCCAAGTCTAGAATTGCTACAAGCGGGTCCAAATCTGGAGGGAAAATAGTGTCGAGAAACTTTTGGAGCATTCCTGGGCACAAATGACCACCTCCCGAGTCATTCCGGTCACAGTCTGACCCTTCTGCCGTCTTTTGTGGCTATTATTGGTGTTTGGATGACCCTGGATCAAACCCGGACCATACCCGGACCAACCCGGACCAACCCGGACCAACTCGGACCAACCCGCACCAACCCGGACAAGACCCGAACTAGACCCGGTTCTAGGTCAAATGCTGCTGAAAACCCCACGGAGCACTCTATGAAGCCTAAGTTGCCGAATTTACACTAACCAGGAACTCGTAAAAAGCCACAAGAAACCCATAATGGACGCTGAGACAACACAGAGGCGAACCGGTGCTTGGAGAACCTTGGGACTAGAGCACTGTGTGTTAATCAACAACAGCGAGCACTGGACGAGAGGTGGGTGGATTCTGGACCAGGAAGGTGGACACCAAGGAAAATTCTGAACCAGGGAAGGTGGATTCTGGACCAGGGAGGGTGCATTCCGTACCAGGGAGGGTGGATTCTGGTCCAGGGAGGGTGGATTCTGGTCCAGGGAGGGTGGATTCTGGACCAGGGAGGGTGGATTCTGGACCAGGGAGGGTGGATTCTGGACCAGGGAGGGTGGATTCCGTACCAGGGAGGGTGGATTCTGTACCAGGGAGGGTGGATTCTGGTCCAGGGAGGGTGGATTCTGGACCAGGGAGGGTGGATTCTGGACCAGGGAGGGTGGATTCTGGACCAGGGAGGGTGGATTCTGGACCAGGGAGGGTGGATTCTGGACCAGGGAGGGTGGATTCTGGACCAGGGAGGGTGGATTCTGGACCAGGGAGGGTGGATTCTGGACCAGGGAGGGTGGATTCTGGACCAGGGAGGGTGGATTCTGGACCAGGGAGGGTGGATTCTGGACCAGGGAGGGTGGATTCTGGACCAGGGAGGGTGGATTCTGGACCAGGGAGGGTGGATTCTGGACCAGGGAGGGTGGATTCTGGACCAGGGAGGGTGGATTCTGGACCAGGGAGGGTGGATTCTGGACCAGGGAGGGTGGATTCTGGACCAGGGAGGGTGGATTCTGGACCAGGGAGGGTGGATTCTGGACCAGGGAGGGTGGATTCTGGACCAGGGAGGGTGGATTCTGGACCAGGGAGGGTGGATTCTGGACCAGGGAGGGTGGATTCTGGACCAGGGAGGGTGGATTCTGGACCAGGGAGGGTGGATTCTGGACCAGGGAGGGTGGATTCTGGTCCAGGGAGGGTGGATTCTGGACCAGGGAGGGTGGATTCTGGACCAGGAAGGTGGACACCAAGGAAAATTCTGAACCAGGGAGGGTGGATTCTGGACCAGGGAGGGTGGATTCTGTACCAGGGAGGGTGGATTCTGGACCAGGGAGGGTGGATTCTGGTCCAGGGAGGGTGGATTCTGGACCAGGGAGGGTGGATTCTGGACCAGGGAGGGTGGATTCTGGTCCAGGGAGGGTGGATTCTGGTCCAGGGAGGGTGGATTCTGGACCAGGGAGGGTGGATTCTGGTCCAGGGAGGGTGGATTCTGGTCCAGGGAGGGTGGATTCTGGTCCAGGGAGGGTGGATTCTGGTCCAGGGAGGGTGCATTCCGTACCAGGGAGGGTGGATTCTGGTCCAGGGAGGGTGGATCCTGGACCAGGGAGGGTAGATTCTGGACCAGGGAGGGTGAATTCTGAACCCGGGAGGGTGGATTCTAGCCCACAGAGGGTGGTTTCTGGACCCGGAAGACGGGGATCTGAACCGCAGAGGTTGCAATAAGGGCCAGGGAGGTGTATTATGGACCACAAAGGCGAATTCTGGATCATGCATGGCAGATTCTGGTTGACGAAAGGATATTTAGCTCTTTCCCAACACAGACAGATCCCTCATTTTTGCACTTATTTTTCATCATTTCCGCCCCTCTGGGCGAGATTCTGATCGATTCCGGGGTCGCCGACCCTCAAAAGGCTCACGAACACAGACGTATTGGGCTCAAACTACCCAGAGGCGCCTCAGAAGCATGAAAAAATGGAAAAAAATAATAAAATAGACAAGATTTACACGGGGAGTCGCACCCTCTACCCCCCCCCCTGTCTACACACTGCACAACGGGTGTCCGGTCGCCACTCATCTACCCAGCTCCGTCCTGAAGTGGCCTCGGTACCGGGGGTACCAGCCTGCGGCCGTTGCTCCCCCCAGAGAGCGACGGTAGAAAGAAACACGAGAATCATTCAATGCAGGGGATTAGCTTCTGTATCCACATTTGGACTGTCAGTCCAGGATATTTGGAAAAGCCGGCGGGGAAAAAGAAGAAAAAAAAAAAAAAAAAAATGACACTGAACCATCACCCAGGCCCCGGCAGAGGTGGCCAAAGTGCAATCCGAGGCACTCAGGGTCCAGCATTGTCGTAAAGATACGTCGCGTCACTGTGTTGAGCCCGTTCCTGAGTAAGACGCAAAAACCCGTAAGCAGTCCAAATTTGGAAAATGGGCCGGAGACCAAGCTAATGCCCTGCAAGAATCCAGCACAAAAAAGAAACGTCGGAAGACACCAGACTGTACATCAACCCCGGTCGATTGTCGGCAACACAAAACGCAAACAGTTGCAAACTTGGCCCGCCGTAGTTAAAGCGCCTAATGATGTCTGCATCACTTTCACTACCCGATTCCCGACAACTCAACCGGAGACCCTAAACACCGAACCTCTTACTGGCGGCGGGGGGTCGAATGCATAAGGTACCTTGAATAGATAAGAGGCATTTTGGAAATCTGGTAAAAAGTTGGATTTCTCAGTTTTTTTCCTGGTCAGACTTTTTCCGGCGATTTTATTGCTCGCTTTCACTGTTTCAGCACCGGAACGGTGAAAAATTGACCCGGATCCAAAATATATGTGCGTTGTTCGTGGGTATTGACAAGATGCAGAGCACCGAACATGAAAACCAGGCGTGCATTGGGAAGGACAGGAATCGATCCACTGGTTAGTGACATTTCTTCGCTGGCCCACGTTGCCAAGTTTGTGCTCGCGTTAGGCTCCGATGGAGAGAACTGTGGAAAGTAGACCCGGGGACCATAAAGTATGCGCGTCTTCGCAAGACGCAGGGACTTCCCGCGGGTTCCGGGGTTGCGGCACTTTTTCCATTTTCTTTTTACCAAACATGCAATGTTGGAGGAAATAAGAACGCGTCTCAGGCCTTCCACGGCGTTTCCTTGCGCCCTGTACCAAGAAACAAACGTCCAGGGCAAAGCGTTCAACGCAAAACAATTCCCTCCCCTCATCATTTTCCGGTTTCAACCGTGGTTAGCCAGTGACGCGTCTTATTTTTCGGAAGAATTGCAGGATCAACACGGTGAATTCAAGAGGTACCTCTGGTATTCCCTCCGTTAACGAACGAGATCTCGACCCTTAACTAGGTGGGCGTGTCGTTGTAGGGGGTGTCTTTTGGCATCGGCGGCTTGCTGCTTACCCGAGACGCGCACTACTTCTTAAGGGGACTGCGCGCGACTTATAGCGCGCGGAAGAGCGAGCCAATAGCAGGTCTGTGATGCTCCTATATGTCCCCCCCATACCAGCGTTTATTCCAGGGGGATCCAACGGGGTGGGCGGGGAACCTTTCGTGCAAGTACAAGTCTCCTTTTCGAAGGTGTTCCGGAGCGGCCGTCCAAGCGGTCCAGCTACTTTCCAGATTGTAGGTCTCATGTCTTGTGTCATGATGTGACCATCGACTGGATCCGACGTCGGTTTCTGGGTGGAGGTTCCTTAGTGTGTGCGTGTGCGTTTAAGTTCAGGGCTTTGAGTGGGTAACGTCTGAAGCGAAGCATAGCCCACTTGTCACTTTCACCAGTCGGCTTTGAGTTTCCGACACGCTGCTTTTGGGTTCTGTGACTCCTCTCCGCAAGGGTTGGTGGGGTGGGATCCTTCGGGGGATAAAGCGTGGGAGGCTGTCAGCTTCTCCATCCAGCACTGTGCCAGAAAGCCTGCGTCCCACTGCTGCAATAATCATGCACGGTGAACTCCAGCAACTTTTGCTCGAGCTAAAGTCCGGCCTCAAGTGCGGGTGTGACCACTCCCGGAAATAGGGTGTGCACACTCTATTGCACGGTGAACTCCAGCAACCTTTGCTCGAGCTAAAGTCCGGCCTCAAGTGCGGGTGGGGCACACCCTATTTGCGGGCGTGGCACACCCTATTTGCGGGCGTGGCACACCCTATTTGCGGGTGTGGCACACCCTATTTGCGGGTGTGGCACACCCTATTTGCGGGTGTGGCACACCCTATTTGCGGGTGTGGCACACCCTATTTGCGGGCGTGGCACACCCTATTTGCGGGTGTGGCACACCCGCTTTGGAGAGTCTGGTTTCACTCGAGTAAAAGTTGCTGGTGTTCACCGTGTGTGTCTGCTCTGCACACAGTCATGCAATTGCACTTGAAAGAGGAAGAGCCGGACTTCGCCTCAACGCAGCAAGTACCAACGCTGCATCGAAAAGATTTCCGGCTCGTGAATAGAGCCGGGCCCCTCAAAACCGAAACTCCAGAGTCCTGGAATAAACCCTGCTAACCCTGAAAAAAAAAAAGCTCACACCAGCCGCCGTGCATTCCACAACGCAAGGGAAGAAAGGAGTTGGGGATTACCGTATTTTTCAAAACCCATAACGAAAGCGTGCACCAAATATACAACCCGTAACCATATAGTCCTTTCTTGCTCTAGGGGAACCCATTCATGAACGGTCACACGGAGACCCTAAACCCCCGGAATTTCAAGCGAACTTTAACTCTAAAAAGGATGAACCCAAGGAAACCCTACACACACTTTTTTGGGCCCAAGGTGGCTGAGGAGGTTCTTTTTAGTCCAGGTTTATGAAGGGATTGGGGGGCTTTCATGTGGCTACCAGGAGCGTTTGTTTTACCCTCAACGCCGATCACGTTCTGTCCTGTCTCACTGGGGGTGCGATACTCTGATACCAACGACGAACGAAATGCTGTGCATACAGACCATCCTACAGCCCGTAGAGGATACTACGTAGTGGTGTGTAGTGGTGGTGGCTGCTAGTGGCATACACCGTACACTGCCCTCGTAGCTACTACGCTGCTAGTGGATAGGTGTTACCATCCACGTATGCTGTGTAGTGGCTGCTGTGCATACCACATACCATCCTACAGCCCGTAGAGGATACTACAATACGCCCCCATCTGGTCTTTCCGGGTTCGGCATCGACCTTACCCGACCCAGGATCAGCTTCAAAGGTAAGTTGCTGCAGCCGTAGCCAAGTACTAAGAAAGAGACCCGAACCACTCCCGATGATGCACAAGAAACCAATCGGAGGGTGCCCTTTTAACCTGCAAAGAACACCAACCCACAACACCAACAGTAACAACAACAACAAAAAAAAGCAAAACTCAAAACGTACCCAACAAAAAAAGCCCACATCCTCTCTCTCTCTCTCTCCCTCTCGGAAAAGGTCAGCGCGGTGGTGGATGGGAGAGACCCTGGCCGAAAGTCCAAAGTCCCCAAAGTTCAACGTCGGACATTGAACCGTGGCCCGAACCAGTTTGAGGCTCAAATCTCAGTTCAAAACAGCCAAAGTTCAAAGAAGCCCGATTTCAAAGCACCAAAGTTCAAAGTAGTCCGGGTTCCGAAGTAGCCAAGAGGAACTCCCGTTTCTAGTCCCTGGTATCTACGATTGTTCGATCGGACAGTGCCGTGATGCTACCACTGGATAGATTATGGCTGAACGCCTCTAAGCCTCAAATCTCAGTTCAAAGTCGCCAGGGTTCAAAGAAGCCCGATTTCAAAGCACCAAAGTTCAAAGCAGGGTTCAAACCACGAAGTAGCCAAGGTTCAAAGCATCTAAGACTAAATGCTACCACTGGGGATGGATTATGGCTGAACGCCTCTAAGCCTCAAATCTCAGTTCAAAGTAGCCAAGGTTCAAAGTACCAAAGTTCAAAGAAGCCCGATTTCAAAGCACCAAACTTCAAAGCAGGGTTCAACCCACGAAGCAGCCAAGGTTCAAAGCATCCAAGACTAAAGTAGCCACGGTTCAAAGTACCAAAGCTCAAAAAAAGCCAGATTTCAAAACACCAACGTTTAAAACAGCCTGGATTCCTTGTCCGACTGGGGCTGCTCAACCAAACTCCGTACCTCTCCCCCCAGGGGAGCCGCCCAGAATCGAGCTGGGCCCACCTGACAGTGAAGGGACACACCCTTTGACTTGTTTTTGATGCGTTCTCTCTCTTGCGGAAAAAAGTCAGCGCGGCAGCGATGGCCATGAGAACGCATGCAGGTGGGCTAGGGGAGTTGCCTTTGGAGCTAAAAACGGTTTGTTGTGTTTTCCGGTTCCGGTTTTGGCCCGGCGAGCTACGAGGGCACAAACCTTTTTCTTTTCCCCCGTATCTTTTCCATTCTTGCATATCAGGCCTGCATGCCCCATCAAAAGCATTCGAAAAGAAAACAAACGAGCGTTTTACCACCTTGCGCGGTGTCACGGGATGTTTGGCAGCCGCTGCTAACCAGTGTAGTGCATGTTAATCCGTGTGGTTCATGTACTTAAAAGAACTCAATGCTAAACAGACATAACGTGGGCTGCGCCGAAGCTTTACCAGCTTCGGCTGACACCATTTGCGCACTTAACCATGGTTAAGAAGACGACTGAAAGCACAGACACGAAGATAGCTCAAAGCATTTGCAAAATAACACGAAAAGCCTCTAGGCAAAACCCCGTTTTCACATTTCTTCTCTCTCTCTCGTCTTCTTGTTGCGTTAGTGGGGAGTCATTTGCAAGCAAATGAGTACCACACTATCTCTCTCTCGCGTAAGGTCAGCGCGGTAGCGATGACGAGAACACATATCCGTAAATAGGTTCACTAGTAAAGGGTTAAATGTTCACTAACCCCCAAATCAGCCGAAAACTTCACTAATTTGACCGTTCAGTAATAAAACGGTGCCCTCAGCGCCGGGTAGCGTCCCGGTCACTCCGTTGTTTCTTGTCTTCTCTCGGTCCTACACACCCAAGTGGTTGTGAAGGATTCCAGAGCTTGTCCCCCAGCCCGCCAAGTGCACACAGAAGGCCCGTTTCAATTAGTGAACGGACTAACTCTGAGCTGAAAACGTGTTTTTTTTTGGTAGTCGACCAGAACCCCCCAACCTGAAAAATAAACCGCGTCGTGCTCACAACAGAAGTGGAAAATGATCAACCGGCACGCACAAACAAAACCAACGTCTTTCCCAAGCGAACTTTCACTGACCCCCTTTGCGCGTCGCCGCTGCCGCAGCAAGCGCGTCCTTAGGCATAGCGGTCAAACGATTCGCATTATCGCACGGACCTCCTCCTGAGGACCTGTACGCTGTCTGCATACACCACCATCAGCAGCACGTGCGCACTACGAGTAGTAGCTACACTTAGGTAGTACGTGTCTACGTATGCATGCATGCGCGCGTACACTGTACCACAACGTATGCACAGAGGTATGCTATGTGCCGGTATCACCATGATACCGGCATCAGCAACCTCATCACGAGCTCGCGCATCTGCTACTGCAGAGCAACGTATGCTACGTGGTGCAGTGCACCTCTACCCCAAAATTATCGCATATATAGGGGCGCGTGTTCGCCGAGATCTGCGCGAAGGACGCGAGCCGAGCGGATGACCCCGCTGTCGTGCCCCTCCACGCCCAGGCCGAGCACCTGCACGGGCTCGTCAAGTGGGACCAGCACCCGGCCGCCGTCGCGCTGTAAAGCCGAGCCACCGGCGCGCTGCGGGGGGGAGTCTGCGTTCATCCGGTGCCGCGCCGCCTCGTTTCTGGGCGAGATGCTCCTCGTCGAGCTGTCGACGACCATCTCGTCGCAGTTCCGCACTGCAGACGAAGGAGAAGGCCCCCGGCCGCTCGGGGTTTCGTCCCTGCACGCGCTGTACAACCACCTCCAGGCTGTCGTGCTTTCCGTCGAGCGGACGTCTGTGGGGGTTCTGCCGGCTTCGCCGCTCGCGTTGATCCTGTACGTGCAGGCCATAATACTGTATTTGCCCAGGTTTTAATCGTGCGATAATGCGAATGAAACTTCTCAACCCCCCCCTCCATCCCCAAGCCTCTACCGGTCAACCGGAGACTTTAAAATACCGACCTTCTAATCCACAAATATCGCTAGAAAATGCGATGGCTGGCGCCAAAATTCCAAATGCGATAGTATGCCATGCGAATCGTTTGACCGCTAGGAGCCTACGGCGATGAAGTAACCCTTGTCAATGCCGCCCAACGACTGCGACAAACGTGCATATAAGTCGAACTTTGAGTGCGTGAGCCCCTCCGAAGAAAGGTCCATCACACTAATTCCAGGCTATTTAGCCCGGTTATCTGGGTCGCGTCCCCCTCCTTCTCCTGGTCGCCTGGTCTTGCGTCTTGCTGGTCCGTCGGCTGGTCGCGAGCAATTACACCTTGCCTCAGGATCGACTGACCCATCCTTTGGGAGCTGTACACTCCCTTTACCACTCAGAAGCAGAAACTACTCAGAAGGTGTCATGGGGGGGCCTTCACGTGGCGACACTGTTGACCGCACCTTAATTGAGTCGCGGTCGCCGATCCCCCAACCGCCAGCATCATGTACTTGATGCGACGCGGAACAAGTGCTGACAGCACCGCCCGGCGAATAGAGGGCCACAAAAGTGGCAATCGGTGCTTAGCAGCCAATGGCCTGATGGCTGAGTGCACACCTAAGCAGGGCTGCATCCTCGTGTTGTGCCGTGTGTATAAGGCTTCGTGCAGTTCACAATAGGCGCAAACTTTCTCGACAGTGATTGGACAGTCGGGATGCCGGGGGCGGGTCTTCATGCAGCAGAGAAAAGTAAAGCAAGACCTGCCCCCTGCGCCTGCTGTCTCCGGCTGCTTCGGCAGACGACACATATACTACTACTACTACTACTACTACTACTACTACTACTACTACTACTACTACTACTACTACTACTACTACTACTACTACTACTACTACTACTACTACTACTACTACTACTACTACTACTACTACTACTACTACTACTACTACTACTACTACTACTACTACTACTACTACTACTACTACTACTACTACTACTACTACTACTACTACTACTACTACTACTACTACTACTACTACTACTACTACTACTACTACTACTACTACTACTACTACTACTACTACTACTACTACTACTACTACTACTACTACTACTACTACTACTACTACTACTACTACTACTACTACTACTACTACTACTACTACTACTACTACTACTACTACTACTACTACTACTACTACTACTACTACTACTACTACTACTACTACTACTACTACTACTACTACTACTACTACTACTACTACTACTGTGGTTTACCGTGGGAATTGGAGCAAAGCGCATGGCAGGATGAGCACCCACCCAAACCAACACCAGAAGAGTTTTGGGAGGAGGCGGGGTTTCAAGTAGACAGTCACTCTGGCAAAACTAAAAGACCCAGCAGGATCAAAGAATGTCAGTCACACCTTCCTCTTTCTTTTTTCTCTACCTCCTTTTTCGGTAAAGCACACGAACACCCACGACACGAGAAAACACGCGACACGCTTCCCTTTTCTCTTTTTTCGCTGATGTCGGGATGAGAGACCGGAGGACGAGCGATGTGTGGCGGGACCTCGGGTGCGGTCAGCGCGCCGAGGACGTGATCCTCGAGCTCCAGCTCGAGTATGTTGTTCCGGGGCACGCGTTCGGGTCCGACTGCGTGTGCGCGTTGGAGAGTCGGTTCGAGCCCTTGCGGGAGTGGCTCTACGTCGCAGAGTCGCTCGAGGGGTGGCGTGGTCGCCGTCAGTTCGTGTCGTTGGGAGAGCTGTTGCTGCGGGAACTGCGCATCGAGTTCGTGTGCGCCCGCGAGGGGTTCTCGCGGAAGGAGTTCCAGATGCAATTGCAGCTGGAGAGCGAGGACGCGCTGGACAGGGCGGCGGCTGGGCTCTGGTGGGAGCGCCGCCAGTCGGTCAGCGGGGCACCGCCTTCCGAGGAGAGGCCGCGCAGGCGGAGGAGGCGTATCCCTCCCGCGGTTCGGCGCCGTCGCAAGCGCGACCAGGGCGAAGCGGTGACGCCTCCGCGGCAGCCCGACCTTACGAACGCTCCCCTCCTCCCTCCCCGACCAACCGACAACCAGTCAACCAACCCCACGGGAATGGTCATTGACGAACACCAGCGAGGCACTGCCTCTTCGTCTGACACCCGTGCCACAGCCCGCACTTCCCCGAATGCAGGGGGACCCTTAGCGCAGCGACTCAGCGCGGATTCAGGTTCGCAGAGCGACGCAGCGCGAGGCCCCGCAGGCGCAACGACCTGCGGTTACGCGGCGCATGACATCGGCCACAGCGGTGGTGTTGGGTGTGACAACTCATGCCCCGATGCGCAGCGACCCGGTCCGGTTGGCGATTTCCCGTCAGGGGAACACGTAGCGTGCTCAGACGGTACGCTGCGACCCGGCCCGGAAGAGGACCTTTTGGGGGCGAGAAGTTTCGCGGTGGGTGAGTGGAGTCCTGCCCTCGGGATGGCACCCAGGGTGGTAGATGGGCTAGGCCCTTTTTCGCTGCCAACCCCTGTGCAACCAGGGATGGCACCGCTAGGTGTCACGGGGTTCGCCCCTTCTATTTTTGGTATGTGGGAGGCCGGCGCTCCTTTTAATTCTTCCCTGAATGCTTTGAATGTGCCGGCCTTTGCAGGAGGAGCGCCTTCTCCAGGGGGGTTTTTCCCCATGACTTCCGCGCTTCAGAGCGTTCCGGAGTACAGGGTGGCAGATCTGCTGCCCGCCGAAGAGTTACCCGCTCCGCCAGCCGTGCCCGCCTCTGGGTTTGCAGCATTGCCGCCGCACGTAGGGGATGATCTGGCTCCGCTGAGCGACGTTGTGGGCCGTCGGGTCCACGGCTTTACCCGACGTGCGCATAACACGCGTCTTCCACAGTCGCAGGCGGAAAAGGAGGCACCTCTCCACGTGGCGGCGGTGCCGGCCATGGACACGGAGGCGCTCCGGCTCAGGATGAAACCTGACGTACGCGTCAGATTTGACTCGGTCTGGAACGCCACGTTTTCCCCCGTTCGTGGCGCGAAAGAAGGAAACTCTTCCGAGGGCCAGCAGAGGAGGAGTCACCTCATGCACTCCCACGCGTCTGAGCTCGTCAGGCTTGGCATCGCGTCGCCTTCCGACACGCCGGGTACTTTCCGCAACGTGCCTTTTACGGTTGTGGAAGACAAGGCGGGCCGCCTGCGCCAACGGTTCATTCTGTGGACGCAGGAGGCTAACGACTTGCTGAGCCGCCAAGGCTACGTGGCTCAGGTACCATTGGGCCACGTCTCCGGGTATCTCGACGTAGTCGAGTCCGAGTGCGCCACAACGCGTGATTTGCGTTGTGGCTTTTATCAAGTCGAAGTCCCGGAGGAGGCTCGAAAGAACTTCGGTTTCCTCGATGAACAAGGCAATGCCTACGTCCTAAATAGGCTGCCGATGGGACACTCGTGTGCACCAGAGCTGATGCACACGCTAACAGCAACGTTAGCAAGTCACCCAGACTTCGTTGGGCCTGAATTCACGGCCGACGGGGTAACAGTCCATGCCTGGGTGGACAACATTCGTATAAGTGGGTCCCGTGCCGCAGTGCTCTGCCAGACCGAGGAACTTGATCGGCTGGCCGCACGGGTCCATGCTTCTTGGAAGCCCGAGGATAGCAACGACGCTTCCTCGGGCTACGATTTTATAGGGGTCACTTTTGACCACGGTCGGAAGACCGTCTCTCCTGCGGCTCGTCTGATCGAAAAGATCCGGGCCGTGGATTTGTCTAGCCCCACCGCCGGCGATTTAGAATCGCTCGGCGGTCGCCTGCTCCATGCGAGCGCAGTCGTGAACGCGTTCCCCGGCTCGTTCTGGTTCGCCGTCAAGTTCTTGCGACGGATAACGAACGGCCTCAACAAGGGGACCCGCACCCAATCAGAGACTGTGCTTGTGCCGGCCTCCGTACGGAGAGATTTGCGATCGTGGGTTGATTCTGTCGATGTGAACAGAAGGTTCACGCGTCCGTCCACGAACCGTCCGTACGCGGTCTACGTGGACGCTTCCTTGCTGGGGTGGGGCGCTGTCCTGGTTGACCGGCAGACAGCAGAGCTGACCGTGTTGGGTGGCACATGGACCGAGCAGGAAGCTCGGCACCACATCAACACGCTAGAAGCACTGGCTCTGAAGAGAGCCGTGGATGCGCTACCCCCGTCAGTATTAGGTAGCGCAGTCGACGTTCATGTCGACAACACTACCGTAGTCGGGGTGGCACGAAAGAAGAACTGCATGCTGAACAAATCATTGAATGACGCAGTTGTGCACGCGTTGACTCGACTACGGGATTTGAAATGTTCCTGGTCCATCTCGTGGATCAGCACGAAGGAGAACCCGGCCGATGTCCCTTCAAGAGTCGCCCTTGCTGCTGACGCCTCGGAAGAGGATCGACAGCGACTTGTACTTGCGGTGAGGGCATTCTTTACTCGCGGGGGGGCAGGTGGCGTGACGTCGTCCCAGCGGCGATCATAGCTTGCCTCATGGTCGGTGTTCTTCCCCTTCGTTTGTTCTTTATGTGAGTTCCATCCTGACTGGTTTTTCACCGTTCTCTTTCGATTGGAGTGGCCAGGGCGAAACGGGACGATCCCGTCAAGTGGGAGAGACCCACAACGAAACAGATCCGAGCAAGCGGAAAAAAGAGCCCAGGCCGAGGGAGGGAGGGTGTGCTGCCAGAGAAACGCCAGACAACGACTGCAGCTCCCGCCTCAGAACGAGGGCGATGATGCCAGAAGAAGCCAGCCACAACTCCTACTACTACTACTACTACTACTACTACTACTACTACTACTACTACTACTACTACTACTACTACTACTACTACTACTACTACTTTAGTACACGGTAGGAACTGGAGCAAAGCGCATGGCAGGATGAGCACACCACCCGAGCCTACAACAGGAGACTTCGGGTGGGCTGAGGTGGGTCTTCTGAGACTGAATTCTTCTTCTTCTATGCCTAATGATCCCCGCGCGTCCGTTTTTGACAAGCAGTCCACATCGGGCTACCAGGGATGGACGCTGCCGAAGGAGTTCTCTCTGTCGTTCACAGAGTTAGTAGGAAAGCCGTTTCCGAGGCGGTACATTGTCCTCTCGGACTTGAGCGGGTGGATCATGCACTTCTTCGGCGGTCTACCGGAGGAGCAGCAACTGCTTTCCGCGAAGGCCGTGGTTCGGGATCTCCTGGACGTGGACGAAGGGAGTGACTTGGACGGGAAAGTGGAGGCGCTAGAATCGTGGAAGGTGGCAGCCCTGCTCGCCGATGCGTCGCTGGTTAACCCGCGCGTTCTGAAGCTTGCGATGAAAGCTAGTTCGAAGTGGAAAGCCGGCGCACCGGATCTCAGGCGCCCGGACGGGGACGACGATCAAGATGTACCCCGCCCACCTACGCCGCCGCGGACTCCTCCGATTTCTCCTAGGCGGGCTGCCGTCGACGATGGCGCAGCTCTGCGATTGGAGCTCGGGGCCCTTCGCCAGGCGGTGGCGGAGCTGCAGGGCGTAAAGAAGGGCGCACCTTCGGAGTCGACTCTTCGTTCGTTCGTGGCTGAGGCAAAGAACGTGTTGGACTGGAAGGGACAGATGGCCGTTGACCCGGAGACGCTAGTCCGGGACCTTGACGTGGCGTATGTTGCTGGGAGGCGGCATTTGCCAGGTGGGGACCTGCTCCACGACGTCTTTACCAGGCTCAAGTGCTGGTTGATTTCGGCGGCGACGACAGACGGCTGGGAAAGCTGCCCCGAACAGGTGAGGCTCGGCAACGACCTTCTCCTTGACCTCCGTGCACAGCGCGTCTACGTCGAGGAGGGGATAAGCCGAAAGTCCGTCATGCGTGGTCTCCAGCAATTGACGGATGATCCGTTCGACAAGGTCGTGGCCGGGATTCGAGGACAACGGGAAAAGACGGAGCGTCCGAGGCGGCAGTACAAGAAGTCGCAGGGAAACGGAAAGGCCGGAGGAAAACATTGACTGGCCGTCCTCCGGCCCCAAAAACCCTTGCCAGTTACAAAGTCTGTCCATCCGGGCAAAATCAAGCAAACTCACGTCCTCACGCCCCAGATCGTGGAGCCTCGCCAGACCCTTCACGCAAGGAGAGACCTCCCTCTTCCGAAACCGCCTGGTCGTGCAAGAGCTGTGCCTGCATTGGCGCCTTCTTCGACGTTGCTGAGCGGCTGTCCGACGTTGCTGAGACCCTCCAGCGTGTCCTCTCAGGCGCCAGGGTTGGCGAGCCGTCCGCAAACAGCTTTAGGCCGCGCCATCCACAGTCTGCTGACGGGTTGGACACCTGGGCGCACGATCCGTACGGGGGAGGCGCGAGTGACGGTGCCGCAGGCGGAAGCGCGCTTGACGGCACTCGCGCAGACGATCTGGGCCGAGACCACCCTCCAGGAGCGCCGTGGCTTGTGGCGTCGGCTCCAGGCCTGGACATCGGAGCGCGGCCTCCTGATCGATGCGAATGTCGCGTGTGTCTTTCTGGCGGCTACGGGCGTGAGGCCCCAAGGGCTACTCACGTATGCGAAGTCTCTGTCGGCGGTATTTGGGTCGATGGGCCTCGACAACAGTCCCCTGCGTGTGCTCTCTTCGGCACTGCGCAATACGGGCGCGGCAGTTCCCCTGTGCCAAGCTACCCCGGTAAAGAAGCAGACCCTCCTTTCGTGGGCGGAGGGCCAGCCGGCCACGATCAGGCTCGGGGTTTTTCTGTGTTGGAAGGCGGCAGCCCGTTGGGGGGAGGTAGCGTCGCTGTCGTCGCACCAGTTCCTGCTTGTTACGGCGGAGGAAGTCATCGTCGACTGGATGCAGACGCCAAAGGGCCGCCGCCGCAACCCCTTCAGAGCGTCGAGGTTCACTGTCGTGAAGGGGCACCTGACCGCCGAGATTGCGGCCCTCTATCAGGTCTGTGCGCCGTTCCGGCAGCTCTCGGCGATGACGGCAACGACCTTGGACGCTACCTGGGCCCGGACCCCGACGATGAACGGGTTCTCCGCCCACTCGATCAAGAGAGGGGCGATGACGCACCTCTTCGCGCTGATGGCACGCGGGGAACCGATCTCGCCGTACCTCGTCGATCGCCTGGGCAAGCACGAGGAGAAGGGCGGCCCGGGGACGCTATCCGACATGACGATTCGGTACGGCGGTGGCCTCGTCGACATGGCACGCGCCCTGGAGACGGGGAAGGTCACGATCTTTCTGTGACCAGCTTCTTGCGGTCGGATGTCTTCGAGAAGTCGGGCGGGCATTCGATCACCAGACGAGGCGGCTCGACACGGCTCCCTCGGACGAAGGAAGAGAAGGAGGCTCCCCTTCACGCAGCATCCATCGACTGTATGGACGTGGAGAAGTTGAAGAATCGGATGACACCGGCGGCGCGCAAGCGTTTTGACGATACGTGGCGCCTGACGTTTTCACCGGAAACCGGCGACCTTCTACCGTCAATGGGATCGCCTTCCCGACTCGATCCTAGACATGCGCGCGAGCTGTCCAAACACGGTATCGCCAGACGAGCGCCTGGTCCGGGCCCTCTGGTAAACGTGCCCTTCACCGTCATCGAGGAGAAGGACGGGGCGTTGCGCCAGCGATTCATTTTGTGGTCGTTCGATGGGAATCGTGTGGCCGACGCCCAGGGTTACGAAGCGCACGTGCCATTGGGGCATGTGTCCGAGTACTTACCGCGGTACATGAGGAGTGTGGCACGACGCGGGACTTCAGAACGGGGTTCTACGCAGTGGCCATTCCTCCAGGCGCAACTCGGCTCTTCCGGTTCTGCGACGCGGAGGGCGCATGGTGGGAGTTGACACGTCTCCCCATGGGGCATTCGTGTGCCCCGGAGATAATGCACACTCTTGCCGCCGTTTCGGCCGGGCATCCGGACTACGTGATGCCCGAGTTTGCGGAGCGCTCTGTGGTTGTCGATGTGTGGGTCGACAACATCAGATACGCCGGAACAAAGAAGTCCGTCGTCGAAGCCACTCGACGTTTGGATCGGACCGCCTCCGACTGCGGCCTAACTTGGAAAGAGACGGATTCGCAAACTGCCTCACGGCAGTACGAGTTCATCGGAGTCCGGTGGGATCATGTGTCACACCAGGTGGCGCTGTGCCGCAAGCTCAAGCGGAAGCTGTTGGAAACGCGCTACGTGCTGGGTGCTGCGACCGTTCCGGCGCATGAGTTGGAAACCTTGGGAGGGCGCCTGCTGCACGCATCGGCCATCGCGGGGATTTTCCCCGGGTCCTTCTGGTTTTCGCTGAAGTTTCTCCGACGTGTCACCAACGCGTTGAATCGAGGAGCCAAGCTGCCGTCCGATTACGTGTCGATTTCCCCGTGCGTGCGGGCGTCTCTGCAAACCTGGATTGATTCGGTTTTGAAACCTCGCAGTCTTCCAACCGGAGCGGCGAGGCCGTCTATAACGGCCTTTGTAGATGCCAGTAAAAAAGGTTGGGGGGGCGTCCTCGTCGACTCTCGCACATCAGAGGTGACTATCCTTGGTGCGGCGTGGTCCCGCGAGGAGTCCCTCTTTCATATAAACGAGCTCGAGGCGCTGGCTTTCGAGCGTGTTCTTTTGTGCTTGCCCGATACTGTGTCTGGGGGTCGGGTTGACGTTGTCGTCGACAACACAACCGTCAAAGGAGTCGCGCGGAAAGGTGCGTGTCTGCGGAGTTCCGTGTTGAACAACGCGGTGGTTGCAGGTTTGAAGCGGGTGCAGTCCTTGAACTGCGTTATATCGGTTCGATGGGTGAGGAGTGCAGGAAATCCCGCTGATCTCCCATCCCGGGTTCCCTTGACGGCCTTCACTCCTCAGTCCGTGGCGGCGGTGACACAAGCGGTGAGGACGTTTTTCACTGGCGGAGTGGTGGATGGATTGTGATCTCGCCTGGTTGGCCCATTGACATGGTCAACAGGCACACTCTATCCCATTCGCTAGTTGCAAGTTATCAAGGTTCTGTCTGACTTCTCTTTCCTCCCCTTTCCGATGATGAATACTCCGGATGGCGTAGGTAGCCAAGCCCACCCTGAGTACAATGACCGAAGACCTAAGCCGAGACCGAGTGCGATGAGGCCAGAAGCTAGCTGCCAATTCCTTTAGTACACGGTAGGAACTGGAGCAAAGCGCATGGCAGGATGAGCACACCACCCGAGCCTACAACAGGAGACTTCGGGTGGGCTGAGGTGGGTCTTCTGAGACTGAATTCTTCTTCTTCCCGCCCTCCCTTGCCCCCAGTGTGATCTCGCCTGGTTGGCCCATTGACATGGTCAACAGGCACACTCTATCCCATTCGCTAGTTGCAAGTTATCAAGGTTCTGTCTGACTTCTCTTTCCTCCCCTTTCCGATGATGAATACTCCGGATGGCGTAGGTAGCCAAGCCCACCCTGAGTACAATGACCGAAGACCTAAGCCGAGACCGAGTGCGATGAGGCCAGAAGCTAGCTGCCAATTCCTACTACTACTACTACTACTACTACTACTACTACTACTACTACTACTACTACTACTACTACTACTACTACTACTACTACTACTACTACTACTACTACTAT
>JAPJBO010000885.1:0-94148 GCA_030068145.1 Diplonema papillatum
GTCCCCAGGACCGTGTTCCCAGGATCGTGTCCCCAGGAAAGCGGCGCCGGGAACCGAGGCAACGAGGTCCCCAGGATCGTGTCCCAGGACCGTGTTCCCAGGATCGTGTCCCAGGACCGTGTTCCCAGGATCGTGTCCCAGGACCGTGTTCCCAGGATCGTGTCCCAGGAGTGAAAGCGGCGCCGGGAACCGAGGCAACGAGGTCCCCAGGATCGTGTCCCAGGACCGTGTTCCCAGGATCGTGTCCCAGGACCGTGTTCCCAGGATCGTGTCCCAGGACCGTGTTCCCAGGATCGTGTCCCAGGACCGTGTTCCCAGGATCGTGTCCCCAGGAAAGCGGCGCCGGGAACCGAGGCAACGAGGTCCCCAGGATCAGGTCCCCAGGACCGTGTTCCCAGGATCGTGTCCCAGGACCGTGTTCCCAGGATCGTGTCCCCAGGAAAGCGGCGCCGGAACCGAGGCAACGAGGTCCCCAGGATCGTCCCAGGACCGTGTTCCCAGGATCGTGTCCCAGGACCGTGTTCCCAGGATCGTGTCCCCAGGAAAGCGGCGCCGGGAACCGAGGCAACGAGGTCCCCAGGATCGTGTCCCAGGACCGTGTTCCCAGGATCGTGTCCCCAGGAAAGCGGCGCCGGGAACCGAGGCAACGAGGTCCCCAGGATCAGGTCCCCAGGACCGTGTTCCCAGGATCGTGTCCCCAGGAAAGCGGCGCCGGGAACCGAGGCAACGAGGTCCCCAGGATCGTGTCCCAGGACCGTGTTCCCAGGATCGTGTCCCAGGACCGTGTTCCCAGGATCGTGTCCCAGGACCGTGTTCCCAGGATCGTGTCCCAGGACCGTGTTCCCAGGATCGTGTCCCAGGACCGTGTTCCCAGGATCGTGTCCCCAGGAAAGCGGCGCCGGGAACCGAGGCAACGAGGTCCCCAGGATCGTGTCCCAGGACCGTGTTCCCAGGATCGTGTCCCAGGACCGTGTTCCCAGGATCGTGTCCCAGGACCGTGTTCCCAGGATCGTGTCCCAGGACCGTGTTCCCAGGATCGTGTCCCAGGACCGTGTTCCCAGGATCGTGTCCCAGGACCGTGTTCCCAGGATCGTGTCCCAGGACCGTGTTCCCAGGATCGTGTCCCAGGACCGTGTTCCCAGGATCGTGTCCCCAGGAAAGCGGCGCCGGGAACCGAGGCAACGAGGTCCCCAGGATCAGGTCCCCAGGACCGTGTTCCCAGGATCGTGTCCCCAGGAAAGCGGCGCCGGGAACCGAGGCAACGAGGTCCCCAGGATCGTGTCCCAGGACCGTGTTCCCAGGATCGTGTCCCAGGACCGTGTTCCCAGGATCGTGTCCCAGGACCGTGTTCCCAGGATCGTGTCCCCAGGAAAGCGGCGCCGGGAACCGAGGCAACGAGGTCCCCAGGATCGTGTCCCAGGACCGTGTTCCCAGGATCGTGTCCCAGGACCGTGTTCCCAGGATCGTGTCCCAGGACCGTGTTCCCAGGATCGTGTCCCAGGACCGTGTTCCCAGGATCGTGTCCCCAGGAAAGCGGCGCCGGGAACCGAGGCAACGAGGTCCCCAGGATCGGTCCCAGGACCGTGTTCCCAGGATCGTGTCCCAGGACCGTGTTCCCAGGATCGTGTCCCCAGGAAAGCGGCGCCGGGAACCGAGGCAACGAGGTCCCCAGGATCAGGTCCCCAGGACCGTGTTCCCAGGATCGTGTCCCAGGACCGTGTTCCCAGGATCGTGTCCCAGGACCGTGTTCCCAGGATCGTGTCCCAGGACCGTGTTCCCAGGATCGTGTCCCAGGACCGTGTTCCCAGGATCGTGTCCCAGGACCGTGTTCCCAGGATCGTGTCCCAGGACCGTGTTCCCAGGATCGTGTCCCCAGGAAAGCGGCGCCGGGAACCGAGGCAACGAGGTCCCCAGGATCGTGTCCCAGGACCGTGTTCCCAGGATCGTGTCCCCAGGAAAGCGGCGCCGGGAACCGAGGCAACGAGGTCCCCAGGATCGTGTCCCAGGACCGTGTTCCCAGGATCGTGTCCCAGGACCGTGTTCCCAGGATCGTGTCCCAGGACCGTGTTCCCAGGATCGTGTCCCAGGACCGTGTTCCCAGGATCGTGTCCCAGGACCGTGTTCCCAGGATCGTGTCCCAGGACCGTGTTCCCAGGATCGTGTCCCAGGACCGTGTTCCCAGGATCGTGTCCCAGGACCGTGTTCCCAGGATCGTGTCCCAGGACCGTGTTCCCAGGATCGTGTCCCCAGGAAAGCGGCGCCGGGAACCGAGGCAACGAGGTCCCCAGGATCGTGTCCCAGGACCGTGTTCCCAGGATCGTGTCCCAGGACCGTGTTCCCAGGATCGTGTCCCAGGACCGTGTTCCCAGGATCGTGTCCCAGGACCGTGTTCCCAGGATCGTGTCCCAGGAGGTTCCCAGGATCGTGTCCCAGGACCGTGTTCCCAGGATCGTGTCCCAGGACCGTGTTCCCAGGATCGTGTCCCAGGACCGTGTTCCCAGGATCGTGTCCCAGGACCGTGTTCCCAGGATCGTGTCCCAGGACCGTGTTCCCAGGATCGTGTCCCAGGACCGTGTTCCCAGGATCGTGTCCCAGGACCGTGTTCCCAGGATCGTGTCCCCAGGAAAGCGGCGCCGGGAACCGAGGCAACGAGGTCCCCAGGATCGTGTTCCCAGGACCGTGTTCCCAGGATCGTGTCCCAGGACCGTGTTCCCAGGATCGTGTCCCAGGACCGTGTTCCCAGGATCGTGTCCCAGGACCGTGTTCCCAGGATCGTGTCCCCAGGAAAGCGGCGCCGGGAACCGAGGCAACGAGGTCCCCAGGATCGTGTCCCAGGACCGTGTTCCCAGGATCGTGTCCCAGGACCGTGTTCCCAGGATCGTGTCCCAGGACCGTGTTCCCAGGATCGTGTCCCCAGGAAAGCGGCGCCGGGAACCGAGGCAACGAGGTCCCCAGGACCGTGTTCCCAGGACCGTGTTCCCAGGATCGTGTCCCAGGACCGTGTTCCCAGGATCGTGTCCCAGGACCGTGTTTCCAGGATCGTGTCCCAGGACCGTGTTCCCAGGATCGTGTCCCAGGACCGTGTTCCCAGGATCGTGTCCCCAGGAAAGCGGCGCCGGGAACCGAGGCAACGAGGTCCCCAGGATCGGGCTGCGCTGCGTCCTCGAGGATTGGCACATCTCCCTTTCAGTGCGGCTTGTGGATTTGACACCCTAAGCCTCGCACACGTGTTAGACTCCTTGGTCCGTGTTTCAAGACGGGTAGTAGAAGATCGCTGTGTCTGACATGAGCCTGCGAGCGTTTAACCACGTCAGGCCAGCGGGAGCAAGGACGTTGTCCGAAGACGCCGACACTTACCCTTCGCTGACGATGCGCGTGTAGGGGTCCGCCCGCACACAACAACGATACCTTGCTCCAGCTACAAGCGACGAGCGAGCTATTTTTTTTTTTCACACCTCACCCACCCAACAACCGAACAGGCGTAAAAGGAGACTTTGATCACTTTTTAACACCAAACCGCCCACTCCGTTTCTTCGCAGAAGACCCACACACACACGCACACACTCACACACACACACGCGCGTAATTACGCGAAAAAGTCGAGAGGAACACTAAAAAAAGTAAACACACGAGTTGCTCTCGCACGCTGAGGGGGGGGACGAAAAAGAGGAAAAAAGAAAAAAAACAAAAAAAAAAAAAAAAAACACAAACAAAGAAACAAGAATTGAGTAAAAAGAGTTGTCTGCTCTCTCTCTCTCTCTAGTTGTCACAACAACAGCAACAGTAACAACAACAACAACACCAGCAACAGCAACAGCGACAACAACCAACGCGTCCTCACTGACTTCACAAAAAAAGTCAAAAGCAAAGGGAAGTCAACGAACTTTCTCACACTAAAAAAAGAAAAGAAAAAAGAAAAGACCCCCCCCCCCCCCCCCCCACAAAAAAACAAACTTTTTAAACTCCAAAAACAAAAAAAAAAAAACCCCGAAGAGAGGCCGGTTACGATGCACCTGACCGCCGACAACGTGAACCTGACCGTGATGGCCGCGGGGGACGCGCGCGGGCGGAGCAAGACGTTCGCGTCGCTGCGGAAGCGGAGCGCGACGCTGCTGGGGCGGAAGCGAAGCACGACGAGTACGACGTCGCCGGAGGCCGACCGGCTCGTGCTGGCGGTCAACTACGCCTTCGCGGACGGCAGCTCGGCGCTGATCAAGGTCCCGATCACCGCCGAGACGCAGCTGGTGCACGCGATCGAGAAGGTGTGCGAGGTGCTTAACTCGAAGTTCAACCTGAACCTCGTCTACCACAAAGTTGGCCTCGCCGTCAAGCAGGAAAACCTCGGCGATGACGACCCTGGCCACTCGGGCACCCCGGAACCCGCGGCCAGCCCCAGCGCTTCGCTGAAGAAGATCCTCGACACCGTCTGCCGCCGGCTTTCGGCGTCTAACTCGTCAATGAACTCGGTCAGCTCCGGGTCGAGCGACACGGGCAGCTGCTGCTGCGGCGACGAGGGCGAGGCGCCGTCGAGCCCGCGGCGGCCGCGGTTCGCGGCCATCCCCGCCGCCTTCCACAACACGGTGGTCCTGGCCACCTCGCACCCGGCGAAGTCGAACCCATACATCTCGTGGTGCCACAAGTCGTCGTTCGACCCGCACTTCAACCTCCTCGAAGTCTCGGCGCCGTCCCTCCACGAAAGGCGTGCGTTCGCGAAATCCATGTCGGTCCGAACTAAGTAAGCACACCAGCACACCGGAATTGCTCAACAAGCGTACTTCTTTTAGTCCGAACAGTGCCCTTCAATGTGTTGTGCAGGCTAAAAAGACGTAGGCAGCGTGATCAGATTTCCTTACCTGAAAATGCCCCAGGGCAAACTCAAGTGGGAAGACGACCAACCAGCCCGCACAAGGAAATAGTACCGATAAGCGCTGCAAACAAAGCAGACGTCTGCTACAACTGCACGCTGGGGGTAAAGACGCGGCCATCCCCGCCGCCTTCCACAGCACGGTGGTCCTGGCCACCTCGCACCCGGCGAAGTCGAACCCATACATCTCGTGGTGCCACAAGTCGTCGTTCGACCCGCACTTCAACCTCCTCGAAGTCTCGGCGCCGTCCCTCCACGAAAGGCGCGCCGCCGCAAAATCCAACTAAACACAACCCGAGAGAGTTGCGCAACAAGCGTACCTTTCCCCCGGTACCTAGCCCCCCCCCGTGCATAAGATGGATAGCCAAACCCCCTTGATTAAGATGGATAACGGGCGAGAATGCCAATCCATCTAAACACGGGGGTGAGGTACCCCTGTGCAAAGTGACTACACGGTAGTCTACAGTGCCCCCGTGTTTAAGATGGATACCCCCCTTGATTGAGATGGATACCGCCAAAACCCGAGTTTTTTATCCATCTTATGCACGGGGGGGGCTAGGTAGAAGAAAAAGAAGAAAAAAGGCCGCGTGCAAACCTCTAGAAGTCGGGGGGAATGGGTGGTTTTTTTTTCTTTCACGGGTTGCTACCCGCGAAGAAGTCCAAAAAAAAGAGGATCCCCACCCGGGAAAAGAAACAAAAGAGCCATTAGAGGCCCTTCCCTCTCGTGTGTGGGGGGAGTGGTGAGTGAGGGCGTTCATTATTTTCGCAGCACTCCCGTCTCTCTTTGTTTGTTCTATTTCTTTTGTTTTTTTTTTTTTTCTTCTTTTCGTTATAATTCATAAATTGTGAAGAAGACTCGATGGCCGGTGGGGAGGGCAGTGCTCTGCCTGAGCATTAAACTAGGGTCTAATCCGCCCCGCCTCCTTCGCCGCGCCTTTCCGAGTATTCTTTCTGGTACCGACGTGGCAGGACTCCCCGAAACAGCCGTACAACGACCCCCAACACTCAATGAAGGGGGACCCATTTTGCAAAGTACCGTGACGGTGTGCTCCACCGAGTGGGGGAGTTAAACCAGGGCTTACGCTCCACGTGTGGAACGTGTGGATTTCCACACGTTAATCTTTTTGGTTCCCCCCCCCCCCCCGGGTCAATCGCATCTATAGTGACACAGGGCCGAATTTGGTGACGCCGAATTTGGTGGCACAGCGCCGAATTTAGTGACGCAGCGCCGAATTTAGTGACGCAAGTCGAATTTGGTGACGCCGAATTTAGTGACGCAAGTCGAATTTGGTGATGTTGGGCCGAAATTAGTGATTTTAGTGTGCTTCCACGTGTGGATCCATCCACAGGCAACACATGTGGATTTTGATAAAAATTTCCCCCCACATGCGCTTGCCACAGGTTGGTCCACTCCAGGCCCACAAGTCGCCAAGGCCGCACAGCCACGTGTCGCCAAGGACGCTATTTTCTTTTGCCCGCCGCCCACAGGGGAAAGATTTTTTCCCCCTCCAACCTTGAGCGTCCACATGTGGACCACACGTTATTTCTCTGAGACCGAAACCGGAGCGTAAGCCCTGAGTTAAACTGTATGTGTTCACAGTCCACCCTCTATTTCCTGAAACTGAGTAGGTTATCACAGGCAAGCGTAGTCTATCAGCAGTCGGGGTGAACCGGCTCACTGAGCGGTCCATTTTGCGGGTGTCAACACTTTGCCCGTACAGGTAGCTCCCCCACGCTGAAGTACACCGTGAAGGAAAGGCACATGCCCGTTGATTGTGTATGGGGGTCGGGGAGGCACCTCGGGGAGAATCGAAAACGACGAAACAGTTCAGTCTGAAAGAAGCGAACCACAAACGCACGAAGCGAAGCCAACACCAACAAAACAAGGAACCTGCCACTTTTTAAAATATATACCACAAGCCAAACCTTCAAACGAACGAGGAATACAAAAAAAAATGGGGGGGATACAAAAAAAAAAAAAAAAAAAAAAAAAAAAACCAGGAAAAAAAATGAAGTACTATTACCAGTAGAAAATATAGATGCACGTGTGAAAACAATGAGGAGCCCACAGGACAAAAGAAGAAAAAAAGGACGAAACCCGTAGACGAAAGAAGCCGGGGGTTTGTTTCGTTTCCTGGGTAGGTTGAGAGGGAACCCACCGGGGTTTCTTCTTCTCCGGCTTCTTTATTCTTCGTCGCAATCGGGCCGTGGCGTGTGCATTATGGGGGATGGAGTGTGTGGTCCGCCCGTGTGTATGTGTGAAGCATCTCTTTCTCCTTTTGTCATTCTCTCTCACTTGTCCTTGCGTTTCCTAAAACAACAATGCAAAACCACGCTTTTCCTATTTTCTTTTTGTAAAAGCACCTGCTTTGTAGGAAATGCTTGAGGAGACTGCCAGTTGCGATATGATCAAAGGAGGTAAATGTGCTGTAGCCCACACGAACCACAGGTAAATCTGGGTTCAGTGGCGGGCGTAAGCGTTCAACAAAAAAGACCCACTTTGTAGTTGTATTGCTTTCTCCCCCTCTAGCCTCCTTCGAAATGAGCACAAGGCAGTCGCTCGACTATTTTTTACATAAGCGCCAGCTTGGAAGGAAATGCTCGACGAAGCTGCCAGACAAAAACCTGCACTCTAAAAAAACGAAGGGATCCCCGGACTACCGACCACGTGTTGCGAATTTGTTGCATTGGGGGGGCCTTCTGGGGTCCTATCTGCAGACACTCAGGCTCGGCGATGGTGGTCCCACATTACCGCCAGCATCAGCACCACAGACTCCCCTGCCGGCACACTCTCTCCTGGAGACACATGGCCTCCAAGCACCTCCGCTCCTTTGACGAATATACCAATACCGGCACCTGTCCAAGGAGAGCAGATGGGGATGACAGTTCCGATCCAACACCGATCATCCTTATCGTGGTCTGCCTATACATGTTCGTGGCTCACAAAGGGTGTCGGTTCATCTTGACACAGCAGGACGGTGCCCATGGAATAGTCGGCATCCGATAATGAGTGTGCAACAACTCACCCGCCGAATGCGCTCGGTCCCGAAAATGGATGATGCTCAAGCGATCCACCCATAGTTGGCCGCGTACTGGTATCACAAAGCCAGGCGTGCGTAGGAGTTGGCGTGAGCCTCGATGGATCGTAAAGGCTGCCAAAACCCTGCATCCTTGTCATTTTCATTTGCATTGGACCTCACCGTGTAGTCATTGGAAACAGTGTTCTGACTAGTCATATTGATCAGTAGGGAGTGAGTAGTGGTTGTAGCACTGAACTCTCGGCGCAAACCAGACACGGGCACGCCGTTCCAAACACGCCCTTGCCATCCGCCCCCTCCTATTCGCCGCCAGAGACGGCTGACTGTTGTCACGTCTTGGCAGAAGCCCTGTATCATTTCCCCTGACAGGGAAGCTTAAGCGATCATCAAAGCGAGAGAGAGAGCGTCTCGTGAAGGGGGCAAAAAGAACAGTGATTTATATATGGGTCTGGGGCTCGGGGCCACCCCGAGCGCGAAAAAAAAAAAATTGACTTAATTTTGGGCTGGGGGTTGGGGTAAGGCCGGGTCACTACCAACCGGGATCAGCGGGGGTGAGGGACGAATCCATGGCGAAAGCCATGGCGAAGCCATGGGGGCAGGAAGAGTAAAACGGAGGCGGGGAAAGAGGAGGCAGGAGGGCCAGGGGCGGAGGTGGTGGGAGGCGAGATGTTGACTACCAAGTCTAATTAAATTTGGGATCGGAAATTGAACGTTGACTACCAATTCTAATTAAATTTGGGATCGGAAATTGGACGTTGACTACCAATTCTAATTAAATTTGGATTCAAAATCGAACGTTGACTACCAATTCTAATTAAATTTGGGATCGGAAGTTGGACGTTGACTACCAATTCTAATTAAATTTGGATTCAAAATTGAACGTTGACTACCAATTCTAATTAAATTTGAGATCGGAAATTGGACGTTGACTACCAATTCTAATTAAATTTGGATTCAAAATTGAACGTTGACTACCAATTCTAATTAAATTTGAGATCGGAAATTGGACGTTGACTACCAATTCTAATTAAATTTGGATTCAAAATTGAACGTTGACTACCAATTCTAATTAAATTTGAGATCGGAAATTGAACGTTGACTACCAATTCTAATTAAATTTGGATTCAAAATTGAACGTTGACTACCAATTCTAGTTAAATTCAGAATCCGAAATTGGATGTTGACTACCAATTCTAATTAAATTTGTGTTCAAAATTGAACGTTGACTACCAATTCTAATTAAATTTGGATTCAAAATTGACCGTTGACTACCAATTCTAATTAAATTTGGATTCAAAATTGGACGTTGACTACCAATTCTAATGCTAAATTTGGGATCGGAAATTGGACGTTGACTACCAATTCTAATTAAATTTGGATTCAAAATTGAACGTTGACTACCAATTCTAATTAAATTTGGATCCGACAATAGACGTTGACTACCACTTCTAATTAAATTTGGGATCCGACATACTACCAATTCTAATTAAATTCAGAATCGGAAGTTGGACGTTGACTACCAATTCTAATTAAATTTGGGATCCGAATTTGGACGTTGACTACCACTTCTAATTAAATTTTGGATACGACATCAGACGTTGACTACGGATTGTAATTAAATTTGGAATCCGAAACTGGACGTTGACTACCAATTGGAATTAAATTTGGGATCCGAAACTGGACGTTGCCTAGCAATTCTAATTAAATTTTGGATTTGGCATCAGACGTTGACTACCAAGTCTAATTGGTTGTGGATCCGAACCTAGACGTTGACTACCAATTTTAATTAAATTTGGAGCCAAACCTGAACGTTGACTACCAATTCTATTTAAATTTGGAATCGGAAATTGGACGTTGACTACCAATTCTAATTAAATTCAGGATCGGAAATTGGACGTTGAGTACCGATTCTAATTAGATTTGGGGTTCGGCATCAGACGTTGACTACCGGTTCTAACTGAATTTGGATTCAATACTAGGAGTTGACCGGCGCGGAAATTCTTCGCTGTACCGTACCGTGCGCTGGGGGGCGCTGCCCCCCAGACCCCCCCTGTCTTACAAATTAGCTTAACCATTTCGTCTGATTCTTGTTCCAACACTGGGTTGGGCTGGGCTGCCCTGGTAGTGCTTGCCTCTTGACTACCAATTCTAATTAATTTTGGATCCACCACAGGACCCCGAGGGCGAAGAGGACTTTTCTGCAGAGGAGGAAAAGCTATATAAATCCCTGAAAAAGAAGGAGGAAAAAAAAAAAAAAAAAAAAGAAAAAAGAAGAGAAAAAAAATCCAAGCCAAAACGTTACATTCCGAAACAACATATTCGCCAACCGTTTATTATTAGAGCAATTTACCTTATAGCCAGCTGGTACAATTGAAATTCCCTAACAGCCAGCAAAAACAAATTTAATTCCCTTCGAGCCAGCAAAACAAATTCTATTCCCTTCGAGCCAGCAGAAACAAATCTTTTTCCCTTCGAGCCAGCAAAACAAATTTAATTCCCTTCGAGCCATCAGAACAAATTTAATTCCCTTACAGCCAGCAAAAACAAATTTAATTCCCTTCGAGCCAGGAAAAACAAATTTAATTCCCTTCGAGCCAGCAAAAACAAATTTAATTCCCTTCGAGCCAGCAAAAACAAATTTAATTCCCTTCGAGCCAGCAAAAACAAATTTAATTCCCTTATAGCCAGCAACAGCACTTTTTTTTGGAATTTTCACATTTTCCGGATGTAGGCCTATTTTGGCCATTTTTTGCCATTTTGGCCGATTTGCCCATAGTTTGGCCTATTTTGGCCTCTGTTGCCGGGTTTAGACTTTGGCCATTGCCTCCAGATTTTGCTCATAATTTGCAAAGTGCATTTCCCTGACAACATTGAAGAAAACAATTTCCGACATTGCCGTTGACAGGCACTGGTCCCCTACAGCACTGATCACTCCCCAGGAGCAATCAGTGTTCTTACTTCATCAATTCCAGCACCATAATCAAACTCACTGTACATCAATTCCAGCACCATAATCAAACGCACTGTATAATCAAGGCGCTTCCTTTTGATTCAGAAAGGATTCATGTCCGCGCGAACCCTACGGCACTGTAAAATGTAGGGGGGCCCTACTCCTATTGCATGTTCGCGTGTTTCACAATAACCCGGTCGGTTCCTCCATATGTACAGGCTTGCTTTTGCACGCAGGGAATTAAATTTGTTTTGCTGCTGGCTATAAGGGAATTAAATTTGTTTTGCTGGCTGTAAGGGAATGCAATTGTTTTTGCTGGCTGTTAGGGAATTAAATTTGTTTTTGCTGGCTGTTAAGGAATTAAGTTTGTTTTGATGGCTCGAAGGGAAAAATAAATAACGCTGGAAATACCCCTTATTATTATTATTGAAAGTATGCCAATACTGCAGGGAATACTTGACTAGACCTCTTGAGTTTGTGCCAACCACGAATTGGGGAGTCGGAGTACCTACAAAGCCAAAAGCAGGACCGACCCCCCGTTCGTGAGAAAAAGCGAAGAATAAAAACCCCTAATCCGTGCCTCGTAACACACAGCCGCCGATCAACACGAAACCACCCAGAAGAAAAGCCAGGCACCGGGATCTTCCTGACGAGCACGCAACCCGGTGAACTTAATCAAGAGTCGAAGATTAGCGTCGAAACTTCCTGCCTTTTCACGCCGCAGCAGAACGACCACACCCTACCCAAACCCAAGCACCCTCTAAACGCGTTAGGGGACTTCACAAGGTTTCACAACGGAGTGACACAACACCCGAAACGAGTCGCACTCTTTTACTTTTCTCAACCCCCCGCCATACCCAAGCCTCTACGGTCAACCGGAGACTTTAAAATACCGACCTTCTAATCCACAAATAACGCTAATAAAAACACCTGCTTTTTTCCATCTATCTTTGTCAAGAGCTGCAACTCAACTATTCTTGTATTGTGTGTGAAAGGAAGGGTATGCCAACTTACTGCAGGGAATACTTGACTAGACCTCTTGAGTTTGTGCTATCCACGAATTGGGGAGTCGGGAGAACCTACAAAGCCAAAAGCAGGACTGAGCCCCCTGTTCGTGAGAAAAAGCGAAGAATAAAATAACTGGGAAAAGACTTTGACGAATCCGCCGCGAAAGCCCTGGCTGAGGCCGTGGCCACGGAAACGGAGAAGGTTCTTAGGTTCCCATCTTGGGAAAAGGACACTGCGGGAAACTGTTTCCCGCAATGCGGCGGTGCTGCTCGGGGAACTTTCGTATCCCACGAGAAAATTTGAAAAGGAAGGCATGCATGCGCGTGGGGGGCCCAAGACTAAATTGAAAGCGAATTTCTTCTTGGTGTCGGTCGCAACACTTACAAACATGGCTAGCCGTATTTAAGCATACCTACTACCCACATACCACCCGCCTCACAGCCTCAATGGTCAACCGGAGACCCTAAAACACCGAACCTCTAAACCACAATAAACGCTAGGAACTAGCCCAACACACCCCTAGCCCCATTTGTTTCCCGTACGATGCTCCCAGTTGCAGGGGACTTTAGAAACCCGGTTTCCCGGTTTTCGAAACCGGGGTTTTCCGGTTTCGGGGTTTCAAAAAAATAAAAAAAAAACAATTTATAAATTTCGATTTCAAAATATTTTGGGTTTTTTTTTCTTACCAGCAAACCTCGCCGGAAACAACGAAAAGTGGTACTGTACTCTTTCCCGCAATGCGGCGGTGCTGCTGCGGGGGTTAGCAACACGGCTTTCCAGTTGGACCAGAGTTGGTCAAGCGCGTTCTGATGGTAAAAGAGGCTTTTTGAAAAGCGGGAAAATCGATCACACGCCGGCACGCACAGACGAGCAAAAAAAGTTCTGGTTTTGAGGATTTCTTAGTACCAACAACATCTTGGCGGGTTGCCCTTCCGATGTATTGCGCAGGCTAAGAAGACGTAGACGGCGTGTTTTTGGCGGTTGATCACGATTCCCTTAACTGAAAATGACACAGGGTGGATCCAAGTGGGAAAACGATCAACTGGCACGCAATAGTGCGGTCAACGGGGGTTTCGTCGTATGAGATCGAAGAGAAGATTTATACTATTCAAAGTAAGAACGCATATTACAGACCGATACGAGCTGCATGGCAACCCCTGCTCAACATGACCTTAAAGAACTCAATGCTCAACATGCATGCGCGTGGGGGGCCCAAGGCCAAATTCAAAGCGAATTTCTTCTTGGTGTCGGTCGCAGCACTTACAAACATGGCTAGCCGTAGTTAAAGTGTATAAGCATACCTACTACCCTCATACCACCCGCCTCACAGCCTCAATGGTCAACCGGAGACCCTAAAACACCGAACCTCTAAACCACAATAAACGCTAGAAGATTTATACTATTCCGACGAGAACTAACACTTGTACAAAGGTTATAACATGCAGGGTCAAAACCTTGTGTCTTTTTGGAAATGGCAAAAAAAAAAATTTCAGAAAAAAATTGGGTTTTTTGAATTTTAAAATTTTGGAACAAACTCTGCAGTAATTTTTGAAGACGTCGAGCTAAATTTTTTTTTTCCAACTTTTTTTTTTGGGGTCCATCGGCTCCGCGGGAGCGTTTTAAAAAGACACAAGGTTCTGACTGGTACTACTGACGAATTCTTTTCCCTTTCACTCTAAAAAAAAATAACCCGATCGCTTCACAACAACTGGGAACAGTTTATGAAAAGAAGAAGAAGAAGAAGAGCCAAACTAGTAATACTCATAATTGTCACAAAATCAGGATCCTTTGTTAGTTCATTTTTAAAAGAAACCGCATCGACCCCCTCCCCCTTAACCCATGCAACGGAAGGTGTCCATCAAAAAACCGTTGAAAATAGCGAATCAGGCGAATTTTCACTCTAAAAAAACACGTAGAAACCAGGCGCGTGTCCTGCTTGTACGTGCCCCCAGCAAAGGAAAAACAAAACAAGGCAAAACAAAAAGAAACACATTTTAAAAAACGGAGAAACCCCGACAGGCCGCTTGCACTTAGCAGCCGATGCACTTCTCTCTCGCTTCAAGACCAACTGTCCGGAAAACAAAAGCATACCCAAGCAAAAAATAAATATCCGCCGGTAGGAAAGACCTCTGCCAAAAGGGATCGGCCGCTGTCGGGGCCAGTCTGGCGCTTGCTTTGTCGCCGGGGAAAAAAACAAAAGCAAACGCCCCATCGAACCTGATGCTGGGCCTACGTTGCTGAAAGTATACACCACCGTGCCGATAGCGCGGGGAGAGCCTACCACGTATCGCAAGCCGCTTGCCACACAACGTAAAGTACTGCGCCCTTGCGTGCCGCATTCCTACAAGGGGTTCTGGCCTGTCAAAAGCTTCCACCCTAAAAAAGACACACATGCCAAACCAGTGTGCTTGTCATGCGCACTGTCGTTGCGTATACTTGTCAGCGCTCATGCGCAGCTACGTGCACTTTATCAAGCGAACTTCTCGTGGCTGGTCCGTGGACCTCTTGCCTCCAACGGGGTCGTAAAGGCTGCCGAAACCCTGCATTCTTGTCATTTTCTTTTTTGTGCCAAGTCGGGTTGGGGGGTCCGGTGCATTGGATGCGCTTACGGTACACTACACGGTGAGGTCCAGTCTCAGATGCTGGAGTTAAAGCTGGAGTTAAAAAGCGGGTGCCACACCCCGCTTTTCGGGTGTGGATTTACACGCGTTTTGGTTGTGGCACACCCGCTTTTCGGGTGTGACTCAGACACACCCTCTTTAACTCCAGCTTCTGAGGCTGGACCTCACCGTGTAGTAGTCATATTGATCAGTAGTAAGTGACTAGTGAATGGCATGATTAGTGTTAGTGCGCCGTGTGCACCAACTCTTTAACTTTGCTGTATAAGCACCTGCTTTTGTAGGAAATACTTGAGGAGGCTGCCAGCTGCAAAAGATCAAAGGAGGTAAAGGTGTGCTGTAGCCCACACGAAACACAGGTGAATCTGGGTTCAGTGGCGGGCGGAAGCGTTCAACAAAAAAGACCCACTTTGTAGTTGTATTGTTTTCTCCCCCTCTAGCCTCCTTCGAAGTAAGCACAACAGTTTGCCGACCTTTTCGACGGCCGCGGTAGGTCGAAGAGTTTATTTACCCCCGTACGAGAATGCCGAGAGGAGAAGCCCGTCGCAATTTCTTTCTGCCGCCGTTTCTTCTTCTTCCATACATAGTAGAACATCCCCATCCGGGCCATGCCATGCGCATGACCCGATGGCTTGGGTGGTGTCAGGCAGTAGTTTGACCAGCCTGATGCAGCCATCAACGCAAACACGACACCCACACCCTCTCACACGTATGCCATTATCGCAGGTACGATACGCATACACGGTGTCCTCCCAGCACCGGGTGGAGGAGTTGAACTGCGTGGTCCATTTTGCTGGTGTGCCACTCCCGACACTTTCACCGCACACTTAACTCCCGGAGTTTTCAAGCGGACTTCACTCCAAAAACAAGTGTTCCCCCATCAAAAGCAATCGAAAAGAAAACAATAGAGCGTTTTACCGTCGTCGGCAGGATTCTCGAGAACCCAACCATCCGCCGTGTCCTCGGCTAAGATGGCGTTGATGATGTTGTGGGGCGCCTTGTACGCCTCATCTTTCATGCCTACAGGTATCCGCCGAAGTTCTCAAGCCTCCGGACCGTCGTCGGGTATACCTTGCGCGGGGTGTCACGGGATGTTTGGCAGCCGCTGCTAAACATACAGTGCATGCTAATCCATGTGGTTCATGTACTTACAAGAACTCAACGCTACACAAACATAACGTGGGCGGCGCCGAAGCTTTACCAGCTTCGGCTGACACCATTTGCGCACTTAACCATGGTTAAGAAGACGACTGAAAGCATAGACACAAAGATAGCTCAAAGCATTTGCAAAATAACACGAAAAGCCTCTCGGCAAAAACCCGTTTTAACATTTCTTCCCCCAAACCATTGCACAAATAATCTCCCCTCCCTTGATGGTAACTCAACAGCACCGCTCCCGCTAACCCCACTTTTGGTGAGGAATCCCAAACCCCGGTTGGGGCTTTTGTAGTACTAATCAATGTATTGTGCAGGCTAAAAAGACGCAGGCAGCGTGTTTTGGTGGTTGATCAGAATTCCTTACCTGAATATGCACAGGGTAAGTACAAGTGGGAAACCGATCACCGCGGCACGCACAAACACACGAGAAGAGACGGTCAGACGGTACCATACTGCGGTACCATACTGAGGAGGGCCTACCGTAAGTAAGGTGTGTGGACAATGGCCGAAACCACCAATGACCAACAACCAAGGTACCCACCGATCCTCTTACCTCGTGTAACCACCACTCTTACGACACTCAGAGCACAAAGGATATCTTCCCTTAACGACGAAGGTCACCCGGAGAATTTAAAACCCCGGAGTTTTAAGCGAAGTTTCACTCTGAACAAAACGAAGCGCCTGTCTTTTTTTTTTTTTTTGAGGAATTCGTCGCACTTCTTCGTTAGCGGGAGCACTGCTCAACAGAACGCATCTCTTTTGTCGGTTACCTTTGCTTAGCTTTCTTTTGCTTATCCGTGGACGCCGTCGCTACAAACGAACATAAGAAAAAGGCACCCCCCCTCTTTACAACTTTCTATTTTCTACTTTGCATCCCTTTCCTAGACGTCATCTTCCTCGAAGAAGACTTGATGCTAGCATCAACCATGCATGAGAGGCCGTGCCCTGCCTAAACATTAAACTAAGATTTTCCCCCCGCCCACCGACCATATGCAGCCAGTGAGTAGAGAAGAGAACGAGTGTAAAAGAAGTTGGCGGTAGCACAACCTACCGGGCCAGCGGAGACCACCGCAAAAAGATTTCTTACTTTTCCTTATCCCTCAAAACCAGCACCGAATAACAACGACCCCCCGCCCACCGACCACATGCAGCCAAGCTGAACCTTTTTTGGCTAGCCAAAATGAGAAAAAAGAGTGAAAGAGTACATTCAGTAGTGAGTAGAGAGAGAGAGGACGAGTGTAAAAGAACGGAGGTAGCACAAGCTACCAGACCAGCAGAGACCACCGCAAAACAGTTTTCTTACTTTTCCTTTTCCCTCACAACCAGCGACCACACGCACCAACTCGCAAAACAAACAAAAGGTCGAAAGCCATCATTCTGCACGTCCCGCGGGATCGTCGGAAACACAAAAAAAGGCCCATGAAACCCCAACGATCAACAACGAAGGTGCACGCCGATACTCTGCCCGAACACGCAGCCTTCACAGGATCGTCCCCATTGCCGACCGTCACCCCCGGGGTTGCAACGAACCTTCTCTCTAAAACAGTCCCGGACGTGGCTAGCCATTACTTATGAAAGTGTACAAAAAAGCCCACACCCGTACTTGCTCTACAAAAACCCATTTCACAAATAACATCCCGAAAACTCAAGCGAGCTTCAACTCCCACGGAAGAAGAATAGAGGCAGTGTCATGTCTAAGCATTAAACTGACATTCCCCGACAAAGGCTGTGAAATATACGTTACTACGCACTGAGCCAGCCTACGAAAGGAGCTTCAAGCCAACTTGCATTCGTTTAAACAGAGAGAACGCCCTAGCTTCTTCCTCTCAAGCTATCCTTCACCTTTGAAAGAAAAAATAATAACGCAACGAAAGCGGAACAGCGAGAACGACCTAACCGACGGCGAACGCCCTGACTTTGCACCCGAGCAACCTTTGGCGGTTGCAACTGTTGCTGTGCGCTAGTCATCGGCTATCCACAATAGGAAGTGAGAGCGCGCTCTAGATAACATGCAGGGTCAAACCTCGTGTCTTTTTAAAACGCTCCTGCGGGGCAGATGGCCCCCCAAAAAAAAAATTGCTCAACTTCCTCAAAAATTACCGCAGTTTTTTGTTCCAAAATTTTAAAATTTAAAAACCCCAATTTTCTTCTGGAATTTTTTTTTTTGGCCATTTCCAAAAAGACACAAGGTCTTGACCCTGCAGGATAAGTCGAATAATCAACTGAAACACACACACATAGTTGAGTGGATCGCATGAGCATCGTCCATTTTCGGGATCGGTGCATTCGGCAGGTGAGTTGTTACACACTCATTATCGGATGCCGACTTCCATGGCCACCGTCCTGCTGTCAAGATGAACCGACACCCTTTGTGGGATCTGATGAGCGATTACTCGGACACCTTAAGTCAGCTCTCGGTTCATCCCGCGTCGCCAGTCCTGCTTGCCAGAAGTGGCCCACTTAGAACCAGGATTCTACGTCAGGGTTCAATGAAGTAACCCCGAGCTCACGGCACGCGCACTGTTACTAACCCACCCCTCCCTTTTTTTGTCGGCATCGTCTCATATGATGAAATCTACCTGAGAAATCTGCTTATCCAACGCCAGCCCTTTTTCTTTCGAACGAAGCAAACCTACGAGGTTCTTTCGCTTCCTTCGCTTGAAATTCTATTTTGCACAGACTACAGGCTTTCGTTTGCTCACCGGAGGAAACTGCCCGTTCGGCCCTTCGGTTCTTACACGCGCAAGACTATCTTTTTGACGTACCCTATGTTCAGTGGGAGTTGAGATTCTCTGTCAAGATGCTAGCCGCCGCCATAGGGCGGGCTATTGCCAAAAGGAGGAGAGCCCGCGAAACAACGTGTCAAGACACGCCTGCCAGGCGGTCTCGTCCGCCAGTCAGAACGCCCCCGGCTGCGCCACCATCGGTGCAACAATCATCTTTGACAGGGCCACGGCTCGCTCCGCGCCCACGGCGCAACGACTTGCGCCCGCCGTCGTAGTACGGGATAGTAGTGGGGCGACCGGATACTCCTCGGAGAGATGGTCCCTGTACTCTAACTCGTCTCTCTCTCTCTCTCTCTTTTTGGCTGCAAATTGGGTACCTTATGCGAGCCATCAACGACCTGTGCTGCGCCGACTCAGGAGTCGCCTCCTTCCCTGGGAGATGGCGGCAGGGGGTCTGTTCCCTCCGCTGTTTTGGTGCGCCGGCTATGCCGGGTTGTACCCACCGCCCACGCTTTGCGGCTGGACGGAAGACCGAGTGGATGTTGGGCAAGCTGGAAACAATTTGCGCCCGTAACAGCTGGAACGATGCCGTGCCTGAATATCCGCACGACGTACCCTTTGTTCAGTGGGAGTTGAGATTCTCCGTCAAGATGCTAGCCGCCGCCATAGGGCGGGCTATTGCCAAAAGGAGGAGAGCCCGCGAAACAACGCGTCAACACACGCCTGCCAGGCGGTCTCGTCCGCCAGTCAGAACGCCCCCGGCTGCGGCACCCACGGTGCGACAATCATCTTTGACAGGGCCACGGCTCGCTCCGCGCCCACGGTGCAACGACTTGCGCCCGCCGTAGTAGTACGGGATAGTAGTGGAGCGACCGGATACTCCTCGGAGAGATGGTCCCTGCACTCTAACTCGTCTCTCTCTCTCTCTCTCTTTTTTGTGTGGGGGGGGGGCAGATGTGGGGTTTGGGGGTCGAAGGAACAGCGGAGGTCGGAGAGCCGAGTACTCTAGGCAAACGGTGCGCTCCAGCACCGGGCGAGGAGTTAAACTGCGCGGTTTGGCGGGTGTGACCGGCAAATCCAGTGTGAACAGGGTGGATACGAGTGGGAAAACGAGCAACCGGCACGCACAAACGAAACGAAGCGCCTGTTCTTCTTCGCTCCTTTGATACCCCATCCTGCCTCATTACAGCCGGGGACTCAGATATATGAAGTCTCACCTCCTGTTAAGCTTATTTGGACCGGCCGCGTTGTTGCCCTCAAACCTCGCACTCGTTTAACACGAAAGGTAAAATGGCAAATCAGGCTAGACCACTAAACTGCACTACTTGTGCCAAGAAGAAGAAAGAAGAAAAAGGCCGCTCCTGGTCCAGGAACGTGACGGTCAACCACAGCTTGCAAAGCTTGAGTCGGAGGCAGTACAGTGCCACAACCCCGTCCGCTCTGCCCTGCGGCTGACCGTCTCGACGAGCTTGTGTTCAGCGAGCGCCAAGCCCCAAGGTGCACCAAGCCTCGATGCTTTAGTTTGGGAAATCGGTAGCCACTTGACCCGTAGGCCCGTGGCTCTGCAGTACCGCCGAACACGTGAAGCTTGGCTCCCGTGTAGCAGGCTTTCCCTGGTACCTATTCTTGTGCCAAGAAAGATGCAAATCCCGATGCTGCTCCACGCCGCAAAAGGACACGAAAGCCGCCCGGACGATACAAAAGAGGAGGGGCGCTCAAAAAAAAAAAAAAAGAGAAACAAAAAGAAGAAAAAAAGCTCGAAACAGTCTATAGAACGACCCGAACGAACATAGAACATAGAACACCCTTGCTATCCCAGCCCTTTTGGTTCCCAGACCCCTGTCCTATGAAAAGACCCACATCCTCGTCTAACAAAACTACCGCCAGACTACTCGCCCTTCAATACCTTCCCCTGCCTGTCAACGGTCAACCGGAGACTCAATTATACCGGCTTCTTAACCCTTTACGGACGGGAGACATGCCTGAAACCGAGCTGGTGTTCGGACGCTGCACTTCCAAGAGTAAAAGTTCTAATCCACGAATAACGCTAGTAAAGACACGTCGAAAACGATCAATCTCCCCGTGACGGATTCGCCTGTGTACTGGTAGCACGGGGTGGTCCTGGCTGTGACGAGCTACGAACAGCCGCCTGACAAACCAGACTCACACCGCTGTCCTGTCTGCAGACACGCAGGTTCCGCGCTGATGATGGTCCGGCTTGTGTTCGTGGCTTAAAGGGACCGAAACACGGCGCAGACGGGACCAGTGCGGTATCCATTCCAAGCACGTTCTTGCAATCCCCCTCCGTCCGTAAGGGTGTTAAAACTCGAAACAGTAACCTAATCCACCGTTTTTTCTTAAGAATACGAAATTGTCGAGAAGTAATTCACCGGAGTAAACTGACCGTTCACTCCTCCGCTTTGTTCTTGCGAGAAAATATGACGAAGGTCCGCTCGCTGGTCTCTGCGCACACGCTTCGATTGCCGGGTTACATCGAACGCCAGTCGAGCGTGCCAGATGCCAGCAGAAAGAAGGAGCTTCCGATCTTACAGTACCTTTTTTGTGCGTCTCTCATCACGAGCCACGCGCGGGTCATCCTGGAACTTCTGCCGACTTTCCATCTTTCACAACCCAGCGTGGCACCCACAGAAGGAAATACCCCCGTGTTCTCCCAGAATCAGGCTCAACTCAACAGAACCCCTCCCCTTCAACTCGACCCCCCCCCAAGAGCACCGGCTTCTTAACATTAACAGAAAAACACTCAGGGGAATTGGCTACTGTTACCGGGTTCGGACCGTGGTCCGAATCTAAAGATTCTGGCCACAATGGCCACAAGGTTTTGGGGTAAATGTTGTGGCTATTCTCATCGTGGGACTTGTGGGTGCACAGTACCTACTGTGCTTTTTCTCCCTTTGTACAGGGCCTGCATACACGAACGGAAAACTCCGGGTCGGTCCGAATCTAAAAATGTGTAGCTAATACCCTGGAATGCACGTCCAAAGTAAAAAGAAATTACTCAATTTTACGTACCGAATACTATCAACACATACACACACACACACACGTGCGTGGACACACTCTCGCTAAGGGGAGCGCCGCGTTAAAACAAGTCTGCAACACACACACACACACACACACAGCAACCACCGCGAGCGGCCGGCTGGTGCATCGGCAGTAACGTAGGTGCATTGCGCAAGCTGCTTTGTAGGAAATGCTTGAGGAGACTGCCAGTTGCGATAGATCAAAGGAGGTAAATGTGCTGTAGCCCACACGAAACACAGGTAAATCTGGGTTTAGTGGCGGGCGTAAGCGTTCAACAAAAAAGACCCACTTCGTAGTTGTATCGTTTTCTCCCCCTCTAGCCTCCTTCGAAATGAGCACAAGGCAGTCCCTCGAGTATTTTTGCAGTATTGTGATTGTCAGGCCTTCGACTACCCTGAGCAACGCACTAGCACCAATAGGTCAGTCCACTCTCCTGATAACTCCTGATAAGCGAGAGAATCTTCATTGGGCATCAAAGCTGCTCGACAGACGTCATCATGGAGCATCCTACACATGTGTGGCGGTGGAGTTCAGGCCGTGGGGATCACAACGCCTTTCTTTGTGTACGTTTTCACGCGTTTTTCGGGCGTTCCACACCCACCCCGGTGCACGTTGGCAAGAGCTTTGTCACGAGTTTTTTGGCTGCATCGCACCCCGCTTTTTGGGCTCCCAAACTCCCGAGTTGAAAGACGGTGTGTCCGAGGGTGTGAAAATAAAAGAAACGTGCGTACATGTACACACAGAAGTGACCCCTTTCGGTTTTTTTTTTTTTTAGTACATCTGTACTGACGGGAACATTTCCGGAAACAACGGTTGCACATGAAAGAGTAAACGAAGTCAACGAAAAAGTGCTAGTACGAGAACCCCCCAGAGAGGTTTATACCCTGTACACGCGAAGAACAAGAAACCTTTGTCTTTTCATTTTCATCACCTTTGGTCAGTTGATGCTGATCGTCCGTTGCTTCGTTTATCAGTGCAAGCCCCAACTCCGGAGATGTTCTGTATTTGAGGAGGCTGCCAGTTGTGTTGAAGGAGGAAAATGTGCTGCAGCCCACACAAAACACAGGTAAATCTGGGCTTCGTGGCGGGCGTAAGCGTTCAACAATAAGGACCCACTTTTTGCGGCTGTGTTGTTTCTCCCCGTCTAGCGCACAAGGCAGCGCCTCGAGTATTGTAGTTTTTTTCGAACTCCAGCTGTTAGCTCCAGCTTTTGAGGCTGGGCTTCACCCCGCATTCTACAAAAAGATGCCATCATCCAAATGGACATGTCCTGCTAGCTCCACCCGCGGAACCTGCAAATGCAATTCAAGGGGGTTGGACCGGCTTATTTGGCGTGGCAGTCAGCGAATCAAGTCCAGGGAACTAGCTTAGCTTAAGTACCGGGGCTTTCCCCGATACACTTTGCAACGTCTTGTTCTTCAGCACAGAATTGGCTGCAGTACAGCTGCCTCTCGGGGGTTGTAGCCGTTTGATCCTGGCTATGGAGAATCCTTTGCATGCGTACTTCGACAACTTCGCAATTCACGTTAATTGCACGGCATCAAACCGTACTCTTTTTTGTATAAGCACCTTGCTTTGTAGGAAATGCTTGAGGAGACTGCCAGTTGCGATAGATCAAAGGAGGTAAATGTGCTGTAGCCCCACGAAACACAGGTAAACCTGGGTTTAGTGGCGGGCGTAAGCGCTCAACAAAAAAGACCCACCTTGTAGTTGTATTGTTTTCTCCCTTCGAAATGAGCACAAGGCAGTCCTTCGAGTATTTTGACCAGAAGGGCAGGCTAGTTCTAGGAATTTATTCGCCGAGAAGAAAAAGTAAAGACAGATCCAAAATGGTTGATTTTTTTGGACCGGAAGCACAACGAAAAACAAACGAAGTCGGTAAGCTGTACTATTCATTCCTTTATATAAGCACCCCGCTTTGTAGATAATACTTGAGGAGGCTGCCAGTTGCAAACATCTCGACGATCTGTCACACACAAGTCCCAAATCCACTCAAGGGGGCTGCAGCCCACACTGGATGATATCTAAACCTGTCAAGGACACAATTGGTGGACAAGTCTGGTGCCAGCACCCGCGGTAATCCCAGCACCAATAGCGTATATGAATGCTGCTGCTGTTAAAAAGCTCGTAGTTGGATCCAGAGCTCAGGTTGCAAGGTGGCCCTGTTTGCTGGGCATCAGCGTACTGCTGGTATTCAGAAGGCTGGGATAAACTCCTCGCATCAAGACCTGTGCTCGATGAACGGTGGTAATGGTGCCTTGCAAGGTAACTCTGGGTGTGTAGTGGCGGGCGTATGCGTTCAACAACAAGAGCCCCCTCTAGCCCAGTGATCACGGCAAACGTTGAACGTTTGAACGTTTGACAAACGTTTGCGTTTGCAAAGTTTCATGTCAAACGTGTATCAAACGTGAGTGAGGCGCTGGCTGCGCCTGCAGTGGGGATCCGAGTGTGGGGTCGGCTTGTGAACACTCGAGCCACAAGGGCAGGATCTTCATGCCCGGGGCCCCAGAAGGTGGGAGGGAACACTTGCTGAAGGCTAGTATCTCCCTGTATCACCCTGTATGTCCCTGTATCTCCCTGTGCACGCCCAAAGAGAACCAGAAGGATGTCTTGTTCCCTTATCTTCGTCGTGTCCGCTTGCACACGTGGACAAGTGCTATCAAGGGTCGTGTGCTGTGTACAGACGCACGTTTGTCAAACGTTTGCGTTTGATAAATCTTGTCAAGCGTACGTTTGCAAACGTTTGATAACATCACTGCTCTAGCCTCCGTCGATATTAAGCCCCGCGCAGCTCCTCGATTATTTCTTTTGCTCTTCTCCTCTCACCTGTGAGCTGCCGCACTCAACGTGTTCAGCAACAGTACTCCACCCGTTTCCAATTCTGGGGTTGCCTTCAGCATTTTTGATCGAAGTTTGGTTGCGCGAGGATTCTGGAACATAAAAGTGGAACCGATTTCTGACTATGAACTTTGCCACCACGGTTTGTCAACATTACTTCCAGCCTCATTGGTCAACCGCAGACCCTAAACCACCGAACCTTAAACCACAATGAAGATTAAAATAGGAGAACCTATCTAACAACGGTCACAAACAGTCCCGGACATGGCTAGCCATAACCCAGAACGAAAGCGTGCACCAAATATACAACCCGTAACCATATAGCCCTTTCTTGCTCTAAGAGAACCCATTCATCAACGGTCACACGGAGGCTAAACCCCCGGAGTAAGCGAACTTTGGCTCTAAAACCCCGAACTTTCAAGCGAACGTTAACTCTGAAACCCCGGAATTCCAAGCGAACTTTAACTCTAAACAGCCGGCCAAATTGTATGAAATACGGCACAAGGACCCGCATAATCTTCGCCAAACCTGAAATGTTGTCGCCCGGGCTATAAGCTAAATACAAAGTTTTTTGTGGCTATAACCTAAATAAAAAGATTTGAAAGGGCTATAAGCTAATTGAAAAGTTTCACTTTAGGTGGCTAGAAGCTAAATAAAAAGTTAGCAGGTGGCTATAAGACAAAAAGCCCTTGTATGAAATACGGCACAAGGACCCGCAAAATCTTCGCCAAACCTGAAATGTTGGCGCCCGGGCAACAGCTTGCGTGACACAGCCGTGTCTCCGGGATGTGACGAGAGGCACCGGCTTCTCTGACAGCTCGCAGATCGAAAAATGCTGACGACAACCCACCATCAACGAAAGTATCCTTCTCGCTGTCTGCCGATCCGGGTAACTCCGGCGCAGGCTTTCGTGCGAAAATGGGCCGACATGCCCCGCGTTAAATTATTATACAAAGGCAACAACCACGGAACTTTGTGTTTGTGCGCACTTCCTTCAAACCTGTTTTGTTCATCTAACGGGAGTGCGGATAGTACGCTGTTTTTGTTTCTTGACACATTGCATTTGTTAGACACAAGAAAAAAAAAAAAAAAGCACATGCAGAAAGACAAAGAAACAACCCACATCCCCGCACAGCCCTTTCTTACTCTCAAGAGAACCCATTTAACAAGTGGTAGTTGTTGTCCAAAATCAGGGGTTCCAATCAGTTCCTATTTCTCCAGGCTGGTTGTTCGCCGCTTTCCTCGCTCCCGTAAGAACCATGCCATCACGCTCTCCAAACCTCTATTCTCGCAGCTCGCTGCAAGAATCGAAAGTTCCTCCCCCGCTATCGGCACTTGATGCCATCAGTCTGAACTGGTGTTGATATTAGCTTGTAGTAAGAAACCTCGGGTGGTGACGCCGTGGTTGTTCACCGCTTTCCTCGCTCCCGTAAGAACTATGCCATCACGCTCTCCAAACCTCTATACTTGCAGCTTGCTGCAGAAGTCGAAGTTCCCCCCCCGCCAGTGGCACTTGATGCCACCAGTTCTTCAGAACACGAAACGCAGCCTAAAACTGGCGCTGATATTAGTTCGTAGTAAGAAGCCTAGGGTGGTGGCACCGCCTCCTTCGCTCCCGTTAGAACTATGCCATCACGCTCAGGCAAAACCCCCCCGTTTTTTTTTCACAATATTTTGCGGACAGGCATAAATGTAATTCTTAACCACACAGATGATGCCGTTCTCCTCCCTTCTTCCCCCCCTTTTTCTTGGCACCCTTCCAAATGAAAAAAAAACGCAAATTGCCCTTTATCGGCCGGTGCTGCGTGCCCCCTGCTGATCTTGGACCTGATACCTACGACGTGATGGTACCGAGGTGCTGTGGATACCACCACATACACCGATACCACGATAGGTGCTAGTGGATGGTGGGTTGTGTGTACACACCCACATGCATGGTGATATGGTTCCGAGGACCTAACACCAGCTAGCCATCCCTGATGCCTACGAGGTGATGGGATACGTAGGCTCCCGAATACGTCGCTCGCGCCACCGGGTGTTGTACGGATATCCGGAATGCGGCTATCGTCCCCCACACAAACAAAAGCGGCGAGAAAATGAGCTTTGCAAGCTTGTTGCGCGTGGCCGTGGCGCTGTGTGGAAGGCGTACGAGTTGACCACGTCGTTGCCACTGTAAATAACGCTACGCTAGAATACTATAATAATCAGGGGCGTTTCGCCTCTTGATGCTACCAACATGCGAACCCGGCGGCAAGCCGGTCCCCATCCCCTGATGCTTGCATTGGATTGCCTGCCGCTGTCCACTCAATCCGCTGGAGTAAGCAGCTAAGGCGGACCATCGCTACCGATTCTTTTGCTTTCTGACCATCAAACCTATCGGGGGCGCAGTCGGTCTGTCAGGGCCATCCCCATCCCCTGGAGCTTTCTTCGGCGATCTGATGCTAACAGTTTCACCCCAGACTGGAGAAGGTGCATTCGCGGCACGTCAGGTGGACCGGTTTATCCGAAGAACGGAATAGCGTGCCACGTGCGCTATCCCAAGGGTTTACAAAGAAATGCAAAAAATGTCGGGCGCTGCAGTTCCCACTTGGCGAGCCAAAGTGAAAATATGACAAGTTTAAGGTTCAACGAGTCAATAAAAAAAACAAAAAAAGCAAAGAGACTTTAACCCGGAGTTTCAAGCGAACTTTCACTCTGCAACAAAAGAGCGCCGTCGTAGACAACTGCCTGAACGCTGGTCGAACCGCCGGAAGCATAAAGAAAAATCTTCAAAGTGAACACACGCGTTTCGCGGAGGATAGATCGTGCAAGTCGATCCGAACGCAAACACGGGTAACGACAACAACGCAGCCAAATAAATGGCCGAAAAAGCACCTTCAACAACACAGGTACACACCGATACTCCTCCCACGTGTATCCGCCACACCTTCAGGAACACGCAGCTTTGAGGACATTCCTTTCGCTGACAGTCACTCTGATAGTCTAAAAATCCGGAGTTTCAAGCGAAATCTTTGCTCCAAAAACTCGTGCAAGCCGCCACCTTCAACACGCTCACGCTGCGTACTACGGATATCCCAATCGCCGAAAGTCACACCCGAAGTTCTCAAGCGAAGTTCCATCTCAAAAAAAAAAAAAAAGAAAAAGAAAAGAGAAAATAAAAACAGCATATCTCACGGCCTTCAAACCACAAACCGCTGAGGTTTTGAAGCAAGGAAACAACGAGAACGTCTTCGATTCTTCTAGTATCCCTAGAAGGAACTGGCTGACCAGTCTAAAAGTAGAAGCCGAATGTACGATAGTCTAATACTATAAAACAAAAAAAAAACCGCGGCTTGAAGCATCGGGGAACAAAAAGCAACCATGGAACCTTCACGATCGCTCCTTTGCTTAAAAGAAAGCCAGCCACGTCTCCCAGAAAAATTTCTCTTTAACTCTAAAAGAAGTGACACATCAACCCGAAGCGAGCAATGCCCTCCATTATTTTAAACCCCGTTCCCAAGCTCACATCCCCCCCGAGCCTCTACGGGTCAATTCGGAGACTTTAAAATACCGACCGTCTAAACCACGAACAACGCTCAAAAACCCCGGAGACTTTGAAACCCTGGGGATCCAAGTGAACTTCCACTCTAAAAAAAAAAAAAAAAAAAACACAAAAAACAGACACGCATCTTGCCGCGTGAAGGCGTCTGCATTGTTTCGAATCGACAAAGTAGGCGAGTTAGAAGGCACCCAGAAACTGCAGCGCGCCGACAGAGGGCCACGTCAGGCAACAGCCCCCTCTCTCGGTCGACGGAAATGGAGCTCAAAAGCCTGTCTTCCAAAAACCCGACCTACTCAAAACCACGCGAATCTTTTTTGTATAAGCACCTTATTCTTACCCCCCAATGTTGTCTTGCGATGAAGCTGGTGAAGCTGGTGCCAACCCTGATTATTTTTCCTCCAAACATGAAATGTTGGCGGAAATGAGAAGCTCGTCGCCGCAAACCGTGGCGTTTCCACGTGCGTCCCTGAATCCAGCTTTACGTATAAACGACCAGGCACTGCGTTCAACGAAAACAACTCTCTCTCATCATCGTCATTAGTTTTGTATCACATTCTTATTTTGCCGTGGAAGTTCATGTGTCGCGGGCTGCACCTGGCTGCTTCATCTGAGACGTTTCTTTTGGTGTGAAAGAAGCTGCACATCAAGTTCTATAGTGTGGCTTGACGATAGATTACAGTGCGTCACCTGTGCTTCACCTTCTTACGTTCCGGCTCAAGACCCAGAGACAACATTGTACCTCCTCTCAAGACATATTTTCTCCCCTCAAGCATCCCCCATGCATCCACCCCAAGCCTCCACGGTCAACGGGAGACTTCAAACATACCGATCGTTTCGATCCACTAATAACGCCCTGTGGCTTCAGCCTTAGAAGAAGGCAGGCTGCGGGTGGCACACTGGTTACAACCGCACATTTAACTCCTCCACCAGAAGACTTGGTGCTTGCGTCAATCATGCATGAGAGGCACTGTTCTGCCTAACCATTAAACTAAGATTCTTTTGTGTAAGCACCTGCTTTGTAGGAAATACCCGAGGAGACTGCCAGGTTGCGAAATCTTCAAAGGTGCGGTGCGGTACTCATCGGCATGCCGATGAGTACCACACCATCGTATCACAAGTTTATTCCAAAATCTCAAAAGGAGGTAAATGTGCTGTAGCTCGCACGAAACCCAGGAAAATCTGGGTTAAGTGGAGAGGACGTGTATTGCCTCCTTCGAAATAAGCGCAAATACCACCCGGTGCCGAAGAACACTGTGCAGGGCAGGGAAGGGGGTGGGCAAATGGTTGTTAGGTTGCGCCAGGTTCTTGATAATCACGGTCGAGCCGGCCTTGATCTGACCTGCACGCGGGCCGAAGCCACCTCAGCGAGGGGGAGCCCGACCGCGGCCACACAAAGTATTTATGCGAACTTTCTCACTCAAATAGCACCACCCAGAAACGAGAGAGATGTCCCTACTGCCACAGCGACGGACGAAAACCACTCTTCAAAAGTCTACGGCACCATAAGCCCTGGTGCAAAAAGAAGCACTGTAAACGACGCACAGCAACGACGACTACATCAGACGAATAACCTCACTAACCACGGGTACCCAGTGTGCTCAGAGTGCCTTAACTGTGGCGAGCAACGAACAGTTTTACCCAGCCAATCTACCCAAAAAAAACCTTTATATTAGGGCGGAAGCAACCCGCACCACGTGAAGCACCGCAAGTGTCGCGAAACCCAAGCACTACTCTACGAGAAAATACATAAAAACGCGGTCAACAGACCGGTACGGGCTACAAGGCAACCCCTGCTCAACTTGTAGAACGTGGGGGGCCCAAGACTATACTCCACGAAGGAATGTACTTGGTGTCGGTCACAAACAGTCCCGGACATGGCTAGCCATAACCCATAACGAAAGCGTGCACTAAATATACAACCCGTAACCACATAGCCCTTTCTTGCTCTAAGAGAACCCATTCATGAACGGTCACACGGAGACCCTAAACCCCCGGAATTTCAAGCGAACTTCAACTCTAAAAAGGGCCTACCGTAAGTAAGGTATGTGGACAATGGCCGAAACCACCAATGACCAACAACTAAGGTACCCACCAATCCTCTTACCTCGTGTAACCACCACTCTTACACGACACTCAGAGCACAAACCCATAACGACGAAGGTCACCCATAACGACGAAGGTCACCCGGAGACTTTAAAACCCCGGAGTTTCAAGCGAACTTTCACTCTAAAAACCTTTGGTAGTCAAAGTAGGGCTATGCAAGTGTACAAAGGATACGCGCAATGCTCTTTTCATTCCTAACTTAGAGGTCTTGCGCCGCCTCTTCTCTTTTATCCATACCTGACCACTTTTTCCCTTCCCCCGGAGTCTAACACTCCCCTTTTTACCCCTTTTTACCTCTTTCTATTTTGCATCCCTTTCCTCGACAACATCTTCCTCGAAGAAGACTTGATGCTAGCATCAAGCATGCATGAGTAAACATTAAACTAAGATTTCCCCCGGAGTCTTACACTCCTGCGATCCCTTTTCCCTTTTCCCTTTTCTATTTTACACTTTCGTCGAAGAAGACTTGATGCTAGTATCACACATGCATGAGAGGCAGTGTCTTGCCTAAACATTGAACTAAGATTCCCCCCCCCTATGCTTTGCATGTGTGGCACTGCTGTCTAAACACTAACCGACCATCCCCCCACCCTTGTCTTCCGTTTTCTGTTTTCTTTTTTCACAAAATTTGACGTGGGCGGCTTTGGATTTACATCTGAATGACACCTCAATACAAAAAAAGTTGTCGACAACTAACAAGTAAAAGAATAAAACAAAACTACGCATTTCTTCGCTCTAAAGAATGAACCCATTTGGCAAAGGTCACACCCGAGCTCTAGTGTAGCTCCTTCCGGGGTCTCGATAGCGAACGTTCTCTACTCTAAGAATCTCTGTCGCAGCACAATGGAACCAGGACACACCGTTTCCCTTATTCTACGTTTCTCCACCCGCCTCTCGATCCCAGCCTCAACATGAAGCCGGGCGCAAGAAAGAAAGAATAGTTGACAACTAAGACCCACACAGGCAATAAAGACACACACCCACACACACACACACACGCACACTTAGCCGACTGGTGAAAGTGACAAGTGGGCTATTCTTTGATTCAGCCGTAACCCACTCAAAGCCTGAACTTAAAAAAACACACACCCACACACACCACAAAGGGTGTTTGCGCCAGGAGTCAGGCCAAGCTCATTGCACAGAGAGAGCTTGCCACATCCTCGGGTGAGATGTGCCGCCTGGTGTAAAGACACTCAGCTGTTGCACGGGGGCCGAAAACCCCGTGCAGCTAACACCGCAAGAAAAACAGAAGTATTGAGCTGATCCCGCCTACTCCTTCGGAGAGGAGTCACAGGACCCAAAACTAGCATGTCGGAAACTCAAAGCCGACTGACAAGTGCTATACTTCGATTCCGCCGTTACCCACTCTTAAAGCCCTGAACTTAAACACACACCCACACACGTACATGCTGGGCTAGACTCCGCTCAGGGGTTACCCATTACTGTGATCACACACACGTACATGCACGTGCATGAACAAGATACGCATGCCAATATACTATGCCGTGAAGGAACCCTTTCGATGATGGTCACCCGGAGACTTGAAACCATACCCCGGATACTCAAGCGAACTTCACTCTAAAAAAAAAAAAAAAAAAAAAAAAAAGACACCAATCTGTACGTCCAGTCGGGATCGTCGGAAACACAAAAACAATGGCCGAAACCACCAATGACCAACGACCAAGGTACCCACCGATCCTCTTACCTCGTGTAACCACCACTCTTACGACACTCAGAGCACAAAGAATATCGTCCCTTAACGACGAAGGCCACCCGGAGACTTTAAAACCCCGGAGTTTCAAGCGAACTTTCACTCCAAAAAAAAAAAAGGACACCAATCTGTACGTCCATTCGGATCGTCGGAAACACAAAAAGAAGCCCCAGCACCAAGTCGCTCCCGTCCCAACAAACCAGCTGGCGCGTGCTCCGAAATCACGCGCTCGGTCCAGAAGGCTTTTTTTTTTATGGTAACAAGCTTGCTTGTCTATATCAAAAAGTGTCGGATGGCAGCGTGCTGTGTTAAATCACTCAAAACAGGGTTTACACACATACGCACAAACAATGCCCCTTACCTCTATATTTCCTCCCTTCCATTCGGAGTCGAAGCAGCAACGTCGAGTATTTTTTGGGTTAACAATGCATTGTTGGTACTAAAAATTAGTAGTTGGCAGCGTACTACACAAAACTTACCAAAGCAGGTGAGTTCCGCTAGTGCGCGCAAACAGAACCTTAAGCGCCCACATGTGGACCACGCGTATTTTCTCTGAGGCTGAAAACGGAGCGCAAGCCCTGCTTACGAGTTCATAATCCGAAAAGGAATCGGAATCTTCACATTCCCGTTTGCGCCGACGGGCAACCACACACCTTAAGGAATTGGCTTGTGGAGGTGACTTTGCCTTGTTTTTGCATTCTGCAGCCATTATTTCAGCCTAAACGAGCATCCGACCAGTTATTTTGCATTTCTCGAGCATTTTAGGACCACCCAAGTGGTAGGTTTCTAGTTTTGGGCTGCTGGGGGGCCCCTCTTTTTTTCCGAAAAACAGGGGTCTTTCAGGGTCCTTTCAGGGTCCTTTCAGGGTGCTTTCAGGGTCCCGGCGGTTTGGCGACACATTTTGCAGGTGTTTTATGGTGTGGACCAAACTTTCCTGGGGTTTCCGAATGTTTTTGGGGTCCCTGTGTGGTTGTGTCCTAGTAATCTGCGCATCCAGCACGAAACAGCCGTAAACACAAAAAAGAACGCAACAACCCCCTGCGAAGAACACGAAGGACACACAGCCGTACGTGTCTCCCGTTCGTCACCGAAGCGCAATCCCAACGCAGTCAGCGGCCACCTCCAAGGCCAGCCGAAGAAACCTTTTATTTTGTTGTTCGAAGACTGCAAAAAAACCCCCCTCCGGAGTCTGAAGTGAACCTTCACGCTATAAAAGAGAAGAAAGCAACACGATCCAAAAAGAAAACAAGAAACAGTCTAGAAAAAAGAGCACGGGGTTCAAAAAGATGAAAATGAACGCGAAACCATGCGAGGATCGATATTTCGCGTCAGGCCGACCAAAACCTTAAGAAAAAGAGAAAAAAAACAATAAAGACGCAGGCGCCGAAAAGTGAAAAAAATTGCAACACCACATATTAAAAGCAGATGCGAAGAACAAGATTAGCGTTGCCAGTTCCCGCACGTTTGTTATCGAAGCGCATTCAACTTCTCCTCCCTTGGGGACCGCCGAAGGCCACGGCGGCTCGAGGAGGGGGTAAGGGTGATCCGGCTACATATGAGACGATGCCAAACCCTTTGTACTAAGAAAACATTGGGGGGGTTTGGCATCTTATCATATCACCCAGTCCAAACATCAAACTACGTTTCTCCCGACTTATCAGCACGGGTACATCCACTGACCTAGCGGTCGTATGCGTGCCGCTCACAGTCGGTACTGTGCACCCACAACCTTCCCGCAGCGTGATTGCGGCCAGGATCTTTCTCCCTCCCCATGACCCGAAATTGGGGTCGGTGGAATTGATGACAACCCTGGCATTGACTACAGCCCATTTTCAATGGGCCGCAGGGACTAGCGTGTTGGGGGGGATTATCCTGTATGGTTAAAAAATTTTTTTTTCGCCAAAAAAAAAAATTCTGAAAACAGGCCGGTGAAAAAAGATTTTTTAACCATGGGGATTTCTGGTGAAAACTTTTTGGCAAGGGACCCAGGCTACAGGCTCAGATCCTGGAGTCGTAGTTGCTGTTTTGTGTACAGCCTGCCGTCCAGAAATATCTCTGGGGCCATGAGGGGCGTTGGGATTAGCGTGTTGGGGGGCGCCTGTTGTGAGCAGCTTCGCCCTGCCTCGATTCGTTGAAAGGCGTTGAGGCCATCATGCCGTAGTGCCGTAGTGCCCACTGGGACTGACAAGTGAAGGCTACAACTAAGTGGAGAAGCAGCAGCCAGATTGTGTTTTCCATCACACCCAGTATTCAGTCACTGGAGGATCGTTTGCTATCCTGAAGCTCACAGGCCTGAAAGGATTTTGAAACTAAAAGAGATGTCGCTCGCCGCATTTGGTTTTAGTGGTGCTGCCACTGGCCCTGATGACAATACATTGCAGTACGACTACAGCAACTGGAAGGGACCGAAGTTGGAGAACAGGCTCTCCTGAGAGGTGTCCAGCAACCGGGACGAACAGGTTGAAAAATGCGCAGCTCTTTGGGACACTGCTTGCTTCAGCAATCCCAGCTTTCCTACGCGCAGCGTGGGAAATTTTTTTTTCTGGCCATATCAAAGATTTTTTAACCGGGATTTTTCAGAATTTCGGGGATTAGAATAACCCCTGATGGGCCGGGAAAAAAAAACATACCGGCGGGTGCGCAGGGCTGCTCGTGGCACACATGGGTCTCATGGTGCTGTGGTATCGATGTACAAGACGGTGCTAGGTCTGACCAAACTGCGTACCTATCACGCGCTCTGTGCTAACGAACTAGCATCCTGTGCCGTGGAGCGGTGTGATCAGTTCCAAGTCTGCACCTGGAAAGCAACGAGGCAGGGTTCTCACTTGTGGTGTGACCAGCCCAAGCCGGGTTGGCCAGGTTTGTGCCGGGTTCCTTCTGATGAAAAGATGCGGATGAACCAGTGAGCTTTCCCAGCCCTCGAGCTGCGGGTTGCTACGTGCACACATACTTGATCTTATCAGTATACACGTGTAGACGCGCCTAAGCCCTTGTAGGTTAACCGGTGACTGCAATGCTAAAACCACAAATATCGCAAAACAAAAAAAAACGAGTACAAGAGTCGGAAGACAAGGCCGCAGAGTGGGCAAACTGGCTGAGAAGCGAATTGAGCACCCGGTAAGAGGGCGAGCAAACTGATTTTGGCATCTTATTTCTTATTTTCTTTCTCTAACTAAAGCGCGTCACCAAAACTCCTTGCCAAACAAACAAAGGTCGCAAGACACCAAACTGATCGTCCTTCGGGATCGACGGTAACACAAAAAAAGACGCAACCCACTCTAAAAGAAAACAGGACCGCGGATGACTCCGTTCAGACCGCGAGCGAACCGTCAAAGAGGTCGTGCCGCTAAACAAACACTTCACCCCCTCCCCTTCTGTATAAGTGCGCAAGGCAGCCAACACATTCACGCACTCAGTTGTGGCGGCCTTGTAGCACAACACAGCCCCAACGAAAAGTGAACAACATGGGGTGATCTACCTATTTTTTAGCAGAAATCTTCAGTGGTATGGTCCTTTTACAGAGTGAGCCGATGCCTCTCATCTCATCTTTAAAACACGGCTGAGTCACGCATGCTCTTGACAGACGCTAGCGTCCGACATTTCGCACGCGCGTCGCAGTCGTTGGGTGGTATTGACAAGGGGATTCTTCTTGTTGCGTTAGTGGGGAGTCATTTGCATACCACACAATACAATTTGTTGCAACTTTCGCAACACATTGTCAGCACTGATTGTGAAAACCTCTGCGAAAAACTCTACGAAGGAATGCACTTGGTGTAGAACCCATTTAACAACGGTCACAAACAGTCCCAGCGTGCACCAAATATACAACCCGTAACCATATAGCCCTTTCTTGCTCTTAGAATACCTATTCATGAACGGTCACACGGAGACCCTAAACCCCCGGAATTTCAAGCGAACTTTCACTCTAAAAATAGGTGGATCACCCCGCAACAGAGCACAACCAGCTGCACACCGTTCAGGTAATTCACCCCTCAAGACTCAGCGGTGCAATGCAGGAAGAAGAGGAAGCAACCAAAAAAAAAGAAAAAAAAAAAAAAAGGAACACAGAATGACTCCGTTCAGACTGGAACCAGCGAACTCCCCCACAGCATCCTTCCAAAAAGTGGGAAACTGCAGGCCCCAAAGCCCATTGTTCTGAATAACAAAAAAAGACCGCCTTCTTTCAACACACAGGGTCTAGACTAAGCGCAAAAAAGCAAAGGAAACAAAAAAGAAAAGTGGGGATCTACGGTATCAAAACCGCCGGAGAAGACCCACCGAAGAAGTCAAACACCCTCCCGGCGGGCTGGCCCGCCACTTGCCACTTGCTACCGTCAGGTCACATTAGCCACCATCTTGGCTAGCCAAAGTGAAAGTGTACTAGTATGTCTGCACTCCCATCTCTACCCGACACCCGGCCTCAATGGAAACATACCAGACCTTCAAACCTCAGAAAACGCTCGAAGAATGAAACAAAACCACGATGACTCCGCTCAGACCGCTCAAGAAGAGAACCTACCGCTAGTCTACGAACCCCGTGTTAGCTCAAAACAAATATAAACCCCCTCAATCTGCAACCACAAATAGCCAGGGGATTAGCTTCTATATCCACATTTGGACCGTCAGTCCAAATTTGGAAAGGCCGTCGAGAAAAAAAAAATAAATAAAAAATGGGACTACACCACCACCAAGCCCCGGCAGAGTGGCCACTGTGCAATCCGAGGCCCTCTCAGGGCCCAGCCTTGTCGTGAAGATACGTCGCGTCGCGCTGCATTGAGCCTATTTCCTGGGCTGCAGGTCTTTCGAAGAATTCGGCGAATACAATGTAGAAATGGGTCGGCGGGTGTGAGGCAACTTCTGTTCGCGCTGCCCTTGCGACAGGGTGGTGGAGGAGGGGAGCAAGATAGCTTGGATGTCTGTGCATGATGGGCAATACCGTTTCTTCGGGCCTGGAAATTTGGTGTACCATACCGTTTTTTCCGGCTCGCTACGCGAGCCGAAAAATTGATTATTAGTATTTGAGGAACACAGAGTGAAGATGACCAATACACTACATTAGAGGGCCACACATGTTACGACCATTAGTTAGAGTGCGTAGTGTGTAACTCCACTCTTCTACTGTACTCAGAGACAAGATGTTGTGGTACCGGGGGTTCCAGTCGACAAATCCTGGCTGTTGCTACCGTGACATAGAGGCTGAGGCCGGAGAGGTGGCAGAGACCCGTGCAACACTGGCAGGTGAGCCCCCTAAGTGCAGAAACTGCTGAAAAACAGTGAAAACGCAAAAAGCCGTTAGCGGTCCAAATTTGGAAAATGGGCTGGAGACCAAGCTAATGCCCTGAAATAGCGCGAGAAAAAAAAAAAAAAAAGCGAACTGCAGAAAAAACACCGACCGCTTACTACAAGAAACAGTCTAAAAAAAAAATCAAAAGACACCCCACCGACAAACCACCGGGATATTGTTTACCCGCCCCCTCCTGTTTTAAATCAAGTACAACAGAGGGGGTTCAGGTTTCTCCCACCAGATAGGGTAGGTCGCCAAAGCCGACAGAGTGATCGCTCATCAGATCCCACAAAGGGTGTCGGTTCATCTGGACAGCAGGACGGTAGCGTTCCCCTCGGCTCAACTGCGGTTGATCGAGGGTGGCATCCATTGCACTTACCGGTGGATGTCTTGGCTCTGGGAACGATGAAGACGCTATGGTCAATGGGAATTGCAGAAGCACGAGACCCATCAGGTCGTCGAACGCATCAGCGAGCATGGGTCAACTGCTGAAGGGCATGGGTCCGCCCATGCCGTCAGCAGTTGGTAAATTTGCTGCATTAGTGTGTGTGGTCCTTTCTAAGACGGATTGTGAGAACTTCGCGGCGGATCACAAAGCACCCGCCCTCCCCGTGCATGGCTACCGTACCCATGTTTGCACCTTCCTCGGATGCTACGGTCGGGAAGGGGCTTCAATGTAGTTGGGAAAACACGCTACCCTTCCCCGCGTTCTGCGTGTGGGGTCGCCACCGGGCAACTGCCGCAGCAGCCTCAGATACGTCCTTCGCCCTTTCGGGAGGTGTCGCTGCTAGTTTGTTGCATTGGTGTGATTGTCAGGCCTTCGACTACCCTGAGCAACGCACTATTGACCCGCGAGCACTATACTGGCCGCCAGCCCTTTGCCCCGGGTTCTTCCGGCCTATTACACACCGTCGAAGGCTGCCCACCTCCACACCTGAACATGGCCTTTTCTGCAGCAGACAACACAAAGAAACAGTCTAGAAAATGCGTACTTTCACTGACTTGGCCTTTTCTGCAGCAGATACTTCAGCGGCAGCACAACACGAAGAAACAGTCTAGAAAATGCGTACTTTCACTGACTTGGCCTTTTCTGCAGCAGATACTTCAGCGGCAGCACAACACGAAGAAACAGTCTAGAAAATGCGTACTTTCACTCAAAAAAATAAAAAAAGAAAGAAGAAGTCAATACGTAATATACATTGCATCCCGACGGATTCCGTCACACTCACACACTGAACATAAAATACTCCTGCACGGGAATCCGGGTGATTCCGTGTGGGATCAGCCTGGGGTCCGCGTGGAAGTTTTTTGTGTTAACAATGCATTGTTGGTACTAAAAATTAGTAGTTGGCAGCGTACTACATGAAACTTACCAAAGCAGGTGAGTTCCGCTAGTGCGCATAAACAAAAGAAAGCGCCATACTAATTTTTGTGTTAACAATGCATTGTTGGTACTAAAAATTAGTAGTTGGCAGCGTACTAAAAGCAGCTCACCAAATCAGGTGAAAAGCCGCTAGTGCGCACAAACAAACGGAAGCGCCATACTAATTTTTTTACATTGCAGCAATCCACGCGGACCCCAGGCGGAATCCGTCCGGTCCATGTGAAAGTTGTCGGAAGGTAAAAGAAATCGGCGTGGATTCTGTCGGAATGCATTGTAGCGGTAAGAGCAGATCAGAAAGAGTGTCGGTCGCAACACTTACAAACATGGCTAGCCGTAGTTAAGTGTCTAAGCATACCTACTACCCTCATACCACCCGCCTCACAGCCTCAATGGTCAACCGGAGACCCTAAAACACCGAACCTCTAAACCACAATAAACGCTAGAAAGAAAACAAACAGTTGAAAACGCACAGCTCCCCACCGGATGACTCCGTTCAGACCGAAACCGGCGAGCCCCCGCACCCTTAAAACCTGGAATCTGCTTCTAACGGAAGTGAGGATAATACGATCGGGGTTTTGTGTTCATGACAATTTTGCATTTGCTAATTTGTTCGATACGAAACATCCGCGAAACACTGAAATTTTGACCCTTTGCCAACACATCCCAACACGCCCCACTTCGCGCAGAAAATGCAGGATGGGCAATGTTGCCGCCACCTCTCCCCCGTCCCCTCTCTATTTTGTTTTGTTGCGAGATTTTTTGAAAATCCAGGGGTCAGGCTGAGCTTCGTGAAGCTCTGCACCTGGGTCTTGCCGTCGTTGGCCGACGCTAGTCCGAAATTTGTCTGACATGAGGCATCGGTATCATTTTAGTCTGACTCTAGTCTGATTGTAGTCTGACTCTAGTCTGACTCTAGTCTGACTCTAGTCTGATTGTAGTCTGACTCTAGTCTGACTCTAGTCTGACTCTAGTCTGACTCTAGTCTGACTCTAGTCTGACTCTAGTCTGACTCTAGTCTGACTCTAGTCTGACTCTAGTCTGACTCTAGTCTGACTCTAGTCTGACTCTAGTCTGACTCTAGTCTGACTCTAGTCTGACTCTAGTCTGATTGTAGTCTGACTCTAGTCTGACTCTAGTCTGACTCTAGTCTGACTCTAGTCTGATTGTAGTCTGACTCTAGTCTGACTCTAGTCTGACTCTAGTCTGACTCTAGTCTGACTCTAGTCTGATTGTAGTCTGACTCTAGTCTGACTCTAGTCTGACTCTAGTCTGACTCTAGTCTGACTCTAGTCTGACTCTAGTCTGACTCTAGTCTGACTCTAGTCTGACTCTAGTCTGACTCTAGTCTGACTCTAGTCTGACTCTAGTCTGACTCTAGTCTGATTGTAGTCTGACTCTAGTCTGACTCTAGTCTGACTCTAGTCTGACTCTAGTCTGACTCTAGTCTGATTGTAGTCTGACTCTAGTCTGACTCTAGTCTGACTCTAGTCTGACTCTAGTCTGATTGTAGTCTGACTCTAGTCTGACTCTAGTCTGACTCTAGTCTGATTGTAGTCTGACTCTAGTCTGACTCTAGTCTGACTCTAGTCTGACTCTAGTCTGATTGTAGTCTGACTCTAGTCTGACTCTAGTCTGACTCTAGTCTGACTCTAGTCTGACTCTAGTCTGACTCTAGTCTGACTCTAGTCTGACTCTAGTCTGACTCTAGTCTGACTCTAGTCTGACTCTAGTCTGATTGTAGTCTGACTCTAGTCTGACTCTAGTCTGACTCTAGTCTGACTCTAGTCTGATTGTAGTCTGACTCTAGTCTGACTCTAGTCTGACTCTAGTCTGACTCTAGTCTGACTCTAGTCTGACTCTAGTCTGACTCTAGTCTGACTCTAGTCTGACTCTAGTCTGACTCTAGTCTGACTCTAGTCTGACTCTAGTCTGATTGTAGTCTGACTCTAGTCTGACTCTAGTCTGACTCTAGTCTGACTCTAGTCTGACTCTAGTCTGACTCTAGTCTGATTGTAGTCTGACTCTAGTCTGACTCTAGTCTGACTCTAGTCTGACTCTAGTCTGACTCTAGTCTGACTCTAGTCTGATTGTAGTCTGACTCTAGTCTGACTCTAGTCTGACTCTAGTCTGACTCTAGTCTGACTCTAGTCTGACTCTAGTCTGACTCTAGTCTGACTCTAGTCTGACTCTAGTCTGACTCTAGTCTGACTCTAGTCTGACTCTAGTCTGATTGTAGTCTGACTCTAGTCTGACTCTGGTCTGGCTCTAGTCTGACTCTAGTCTGACTCAAGTCTGATTGTAGTATGATTGTAGTCTGATTCTAGTCTTACTCTATTATGCATATGTGACGGTGCGCTCACACGAGGAGCTAGTACGCGATCACCAGGTTCACACTTCAAAGGCATGGATTGTTTTTTGGAAAACAGGTCGTTCGAATGAAAATCTCACCGACCTCAGCTGTTGAAGATCTACGCGCTAAACTTAAGCACACATCCCTCAGCGCAGGAAAAGAAAGCAACAGCGATGCTCCTAGTAACGGCGAGTGAACAGGGCAGAGCCCAAGCCTGAACCGGTGTTCTACGGATATCCGGAATGTGGCGCAAGCTGCTTGGGGACACAACTGGCGTCGAGGCAAGTCTCCTGGAATGGGGTATCCACAGTCCCGTATTCCCGTAAGAGTGCCAACGCTACTCTTTCAAAAACGTACATATAAAAGGTGTCACGGGATAAGCCGGCAGCCGCTGCTTAACGGTGTGTAATGAAGAGGACGCGTCAAGCGTCCCCAAAAGGCGGCCAAGATGGCGAAAAAGCACGCACCGACCGAGCCGGCCCGAGCGACACCACCAAGGAAGGGGCAGAAAAGAGCCCGACTCCCGACACCACCGAATGACCCGGCGGGAAAAGCCGGAAAAAAGCACGCGGCGCGAAAGCGCAACATTTCGAGAATGGAGCTGGATATCACCAGCCCTGCCACCTCGACTTCATCCTCATCCATGTCAGGATCGCCCCCTCGAGCGACTGCTTCGGCAGGACAGCCGGCGCGAAAGCGCAACAAACGAAGAATGGAGCTGGATATCACCAGCCTATTATCACCGTCCTCGCCCGCTTTGAGATCGTCCTCGGACGACGTATTCAAATAACCCTAGCCTATGACAAATGCAAGCTTACCCCTGTGGTACCTGCATTTCAAGTTCACACTGCTTAACGGCACAGTGCATGTTGATCTATGTGGTTCATGTACTTAAAAGAACTCAATGCTTAACGGCTTATCACGTGGGCGGCCCTGAGATTACCCCCTCAGGTGACACCACTTTATCTTTAGCCATACTTCAAGTTCCTTTCATTCGGCGAAACGATGCCGAAGACTGCCGCCGCACGACACAACAGAAACGAAGAATGCACTCGGCACACCTCAGACATGCAGACAGAAGTGCATACGGATTCATCCTCGGGATGCGGATGCTTCATGTGGTTTCAGCCGGTTCCTGGCTGGGATGAATCCCACTTTTTTTAGCTTACATCAAAACCCGGAGCAATACCGTCAGCTCACAACCGGTTCAGGAAAACCGGAGAAATCAGCCCCAACTTTGATCCCTGGAAAAGAATACCCAATGCCCAAGAACGAAAGCAAGATCTTCCGGATTACAACAGCCCTGCTCAACAGTTTGTGCCGGGGTGCGAGTTTTTGTGCCAGAGTTCTAGTGGACTGTGCGAGCCACGCTGCGAGGATCGTCATTCTGCATCGTTAGGTTTGCAACTACTCCTGAAAGCTGACCCGCTTCTTTTTAGGTTGGGAGCTCTGAACGACCCACGTCTTTTCAGTCTTGTTGGCATGCTAACAGAGAGAGTGCCAACAGTACTCTTTCCACACTGTAGTTGATCCACACAATCCAGCATACTTATACACAAGGTGTCACGGGATAAGCCGACAGCCGCTGCTCAACGGCAGTAGTAGCGCATGCTGATCCATGTGGTCCATGTACTCAAAAGTTCCCAGCGCTCAACGGCTTTACCACGCGGGTGGCCCACCCCTCAGGTGACACCACTGGTTTACCTTTGACCAGACTTGCTCCTGCGTGAGCTTTCAACTGGAACCTACCGGGCAGAAAAAGTGGTCACCAGATCTCTGGCACAAAGAGCGCCCCAGTTATAAACAAGCTTTCTTTCTGAATGAGCACCCGCTTTGTAGGATATACTCGAGGAGCGCCGCCTGCAGCTAAAAAAAAAAAAAAAAAAGGAAAGCAATACCAAATGGTACCCCCGAAAGCCGAAGTAGCGAAGTACGCAAGAACTCCGCACATACTACGCGGGCTAACTAAGCTCAAAGATCGACTTATACGCAGGAACTACGCAAGTGTGATGGACCTTTCTTCGGAGGGGCTCACGCACTCAAAGATCGACTTAAACGCAGGAACTACGCAATACGGGGGTTTCGGGGGAACCAAAAAAAAAAAAAAATATACAAAAAATAAAAAAATGCGCGTGGGGGGTCCAAGATTAAATTCAAAGCGAATTTCTTCTTGGTGTCGGTCGCAACACTTACAAACATGGCTAGCCGTAGTTACAGTGTATATGCATACCTACTACCCTCATACTACCCGCCTCACAGCCTCAATGGTCAACCGGAGACCCTAAAACACCGAACCTCTAAACCACAATTAACGCTAGAAAAAAGGGCAAAGGAGGAAATGTGTACAGTCCCACACGAAACCCAGCTACGTCTGGGTTTAGTGCCGGGGCGTATGCAAAGAAAGGACCCCCCGCGCCTTTTGTAGTTTGCGTTACCCACCCTCGCCCTGCGCTCGGTGTTCACACCAGGTGGGTCCCCCGAGTATTTTCCCGTGCAACACCCTTCCGCCAAGCAATACAGCACCCCCCGAACGATGATTCTAGCTCGTTGCGGGCAAGCCGTGGTCTGAAAAAAAGGAGGAAAACATAATATTATTACGGTAATACCTACCCCCCCCCCGGTGCATAAGATGGATAGCCAACCCCCCCTTGATTAAGATGGATAACGGGCGAAAATCTTAAATACGGGGGTGAGGTACCCCTATTGTAGTCTACAGTGCAGTTTTTCATCCATCTTATGCACGGGGTGGGGTAGGTAGTCTGAAAATAAAAAAAAGGACAGCTGTGCCACTTGCCAGCTTGACTGTTCACTTGCGGGACCCGCGCGTGGCAACTTGGCAAGCATTTTACTGAGACAGCAAAAACCGAGCGTAGCGAGCTTCTTGTGAGATGGTTTTATTGTCCAAACAACCAGACTTGGTCTCTCGTATTATTTTCTCGCACAAAAAAATCATCAACGGTCACACGGAGACCCTAAACCCCCGGAATTTCAAGCGAGCCTTAATTCTAAAACGTGAACTTGCACTCTAAAAATGCCATGTTGGCATATCTCGAACAAGTCTTGCATGGCCACGCCTCGGTAATCTCAAATGGCGGAGCCAACAGTTCCACCGAAAGAATCGTTCGCGGTTCAAGAAGAGGGGATGTCGATTCGAATGGTTATGGATGATATGCCACATGCTTGAACGACATCCTCCTCCTCCGTGGAGGCTCCAGATCCAAGTCAGCATACTCGGACGGGCTCGATGAATTGGTCAAGGGGAAGTGCCCAGTGTTACTATGTCTCGGTGCGCGCGAGACTTTCGCCACGCGGAGGGGAGGTCGGTGAGAGTTCACCCATCTCCCTCGTCTCCACACCAATCAGTCTCTCCACGCCTCAGCCCGGCGAACTTGCCTCATCACTCGCTCCCTCTCCCACAGCAACGATTCCAGCCCCCCGATTAGACCAGGGCAAAAACCAAGTACACAGGCGTGTTTGCGTGGACGCTACGCAAACCTGAAACCCGAATCTAAATCCGGGTGGCAGATTTGGCAAATAATCATGATCAGATGATGCTACTCAGGCGGTATCAGTTTCTTTGGCTGAAGAAGAAAGAAGAAAAATAAAAAGGTGACGGTCAACCACAGCTTGCAAAGCTTGAGTCGGAGGCAGCACAGTGCCACAACCCCGTCCGCTTTGCCCTATGGCTGACCGTCTCGCCGAGCTTGTGTTCAGCGCAAGCGCCAAGCCCCAAGGTGCGCCACGCCTTGATGCTTTAGTTTGGGAAATCGGTAGCCACTTGACCCGTAGGCCCGTGGCTCTGCAGTACCGCCGAACACGTGAAGCTTGGCTCCCGTATAGCAGGCTTTCCCTGGTACCTTCTTTGGCTGAACAATAAAAAAGCCGTACACCGCGAGAGTAGGAGAAAGTAGAAACGGAAACTGGAGTTTTCGTTGACCGCACAAATCCTGGACGTGGTTTCCGGTGGCAAGTTGACAAATGATCATGATCAGAAGGTCCTACTTGGGCGGTTCAGTTTCCTCATGTGGCTAAAAAAAAGCCTCACACGAAGCTGAACCCCACAAGCACAAAGGTCGAAAGACGCCATTCTGTTCTGCCAGTACAGCAAGTCCCAAGTGCAGGGTGGCCATGTGCTGCAAACTGGAACACACTACTCCACTACCCGGTGTTGGAGCAGACCGTGTGTACGTAAACACAGCACCGCCGGAAAACTGTTTTACCCTGTTTAGACGGTCAAAAAAAGAAAACTGGAACTCTCGTTTCTGCCCCACCCCGCCCCTCTCTTTTTCCTTGTGGCAAACTTAACCAAAAGTGAGAATCGACAGTGCGCACAAACAAGAGAAAGCGCCATACTACTGTTTCTGCTAACAATCCATTTGTTGGTACGAAAAAGTAGGAGTCACAACAACAACATACATGCAACTTACCAAAACAGGCAAGTTTCACTAGCGCTGCACACAATAAAAAGGAAGACCGCTACCTCATTATAACAAATTGTCGGCCCCCCCGGTCCACGGTGCTTTTTGGCACCAATTCGTAGCCGAGGCGGCTCGGCCCTGTAGGAGCCCTTATTATAGTGATCAAACGATTCGCATGCGATAATAATCACCGCATTATCGCACAAAAGTTAAAGCATGTAATCGGCATGCGATAATATGCGATAGCCCATCGTACTGTGTTTGCCCCGGGTTTCATCGTGCGGTATTGCGAATGAAAATGCGGTAATTGGCGCCAAACTCCCAAATGCGAAACTATGCGATAGTGCGAATCGTTTGACCACTGTGCCTGTACGAACTAAACTGTTGTACCATGCAGGGTCAAAACCTTGTGTCTTTTTGGAAATGGCCAAACAAAAAATTCCAGAAAAAAATTGGGTTTTTTGAATTTTAAAATTTTGGAACAAACTCTGCGGTAATTTTTGATGACGTTGAGCAATTTTTTTTCTCCAAAATATTTTTTTGGAGGCCATCGGCCCCGCGGGAGCGTTTTAAAAAGACACAAGGTTTTGACCCTGCATGGTACACTTCCGTCCCCTTTGAGACAGAGAGAAGTGCGGCTGAAAGTTTCTCAGAGACACCCTAGCTGGCCCAGCCAAATTCAGATGGTTGCCCTGTCTGCAGACGTAGAGCATAAGGGTAAAAGCTTGCTCGATACACGATCTTCAGTACCGATCCTCGGTGTGAAAGCATGGCCTAACGATCCTTTGGTCTCGCTTCATGTTCAAGGGATGAAGCCGGAGGTGACAGAAAATTACCACAGGGATAACTGGCTTGTGGCAGCACTCAAGCGCCGCTGAGAATGGGCCGCCCGATGCAGTTTTCGCGCCAAGGAAAAAAGCGGCTGATTCATAGGGTTAGCGCCAGTTTCAATTGCAAGGCAAAATCCTCACATTTTGAAAAAAAAAAAAAAAAAAGATGAAAAAAAAACCCAACGATTTAAAAGCTACAGTTTCTGTACTTTATTGGTTGTACACGATTTTGAGGAGCCGGCTGATTTTTGGAAGGTCTGCCGATCAGATGGGGTTTACCATGCAGGGTCAAAACCTTGTGTCTTTTTGGAAATGGCAAAAAAAAAAGTTTCCGGAAAAAAATTGGGTTTTTCGAATTTCAAAATTTTGGAACAAACTCTGCAGTATTTTTTGATGAAGTTGAGCAATTTTTTTTTTCCAACTTTTTTTTTTTGGGGTCCATCGGCCCCGCGGGAGCGTTTTAAAAAGACACAAGGGTTTGACCCTGCATGTTACGACAGCATCTTGCCGGTGCGTCAAGCTGATTGAGCGGCATAGCCAACGCTTACACAGTTGAAAATCGGCTGATTACATGTGCGAGTCTGCAGGTAAAGAAGGGCTCGGAGTTTAATCAGCCGGCAAGCCGGCTGATCGCGCGCACACTGACCCGATGGCTTGAAAAGAACCGACAGGTCCTTTTTAGGCCGCAGGCCACGGTGTGCGGTGTTGTGAGCACGCGACCGGAGACCTTGCCTAACGAGGAACCAACCCCCCCTGGTGGGCTAGTTTAACGCTTCCTGTCGTTGGAAACCAATGTAGGCATTCTATCAACAAAAAGACATCATTCCCCCCCCCCCGCTAGTGAAGGAATCAACCACCCCCCGGGTGGGCTAGTCTGACACAAGTTGGAAACAGGAAAAAAAAAAAAAAAAAAAAAACGAAGATCGAGGGTAGCACGCAAAGATTTCTCCCGACGATGGCCACCCGGAGACTTTAAAACTCTGGATCCTCCCCGAGGGAACTTTCACTCTGAAACAAGTTGCACTCTCCAAAAAAAATGAAAAACGCTTAAAAACGAGAAAGAAAACAAACGGACATGAACGAGAGGATCTGGCCTCCAGGTAGGGATGCATACTTGTCACATTCTGCGTGCATCCTGCCTTCCTTTCTTCGTGCAATCATAGCTACCCGCACTTGTGCATTGTTTTCTCTTAGCCCCCCTACGGACAGAGGAGATGGAGCAGAAAGTCTTCCGAGGAAGCTCAAACTCAAGAGTTTTCGGAGACGAGGAACCTGGGGCTCCCTCGAAAGGTTCCGGAACACATCCGTTCACAGCCATTGAAAAGAGGGGTTATGGGGTTAAAAATTCCCTGAAAACCCGATGAGTGGCAAGATTTGGAGATGCGTTCAAATCTTGCTCCTTCACTGGGTTTATGGCTGAGACGTGTGGACCTATTAGGATCGTCCAAACTTCTGTTGCGAGACAGCTTACCAGCTGTCTCGTGTTCACTGTATCATCCGTCCGAGGGGTTAGTTTGTACATGCAAAGAAGGGGCTTTCTTTCGACACACCGCCAACAGGGAAAGGACGTTCAAACCACACGATCGGGGAAATACTCGAGGCGGCTGCCGGTTGCAAAAAAACCTCAAATACACCGATTACGTACGTCAAAACCAAAAGCACCCGTCAACTCATTTTCCGACTGATTTCTTTTGTGGTAGAGGGGGGTGGGTCGAATAATAACAGTTATTTGACACACGTCTGGTTGTCTAAAAACACTACCACTATTTGATCCTGCTACTGTTCGGCTACTTTTTTATTATTCGACCCCCCCGCCCCTTAATTGTGTATATCCCGCCCGAAACAAATATGTGCCCGTACGTCCCGGTCCTTATCTCGCATTGCACCTTTCGTTGCGTTCACGTCAGGGGCAGAGTTGTGATGATGTTTTGGCTCTTCGCTCCATTCCCCTGGTTTCCTGGTCTCAAAACCAGTGGCTCCAGGATGCTGTCGTGTTGCTGCCACGACTTCCATTTTTTTGGAGTCAAAGCAGCTACGTCGAGACCGGATTATTTCACCCCCTGCTACAAACCGTCAAAACAGAACACATGAGGAAACGGGTGCCACAAAATACACAGTCTAAAAACATGAGACCAAAAACACGGGAAAGGAGAAAGGGTTGCTTGACATCCGAATTGCACTCCCCCCCGTCAAGTCCTTCCCTGGTTGTCGATTTTGTTTCATTGCTCCTCCGCTTCAAGGCATTCTGAACAACAAATGTCAAATCGTACCGCCTTGAACCACCCTATCCTTGGGTCTGGGATCCATGCATGCCTCTGCAGACTGCATTGTTTACTCGCGATTTTGCAGAACCTGGCAAAATAAAGTAGCGCAATGCGGCCTAATCGCAGTGTGAGCGGTTCTCCCACCAACGCAACAAAGAACCCGGGATAAATGGAGCATCGAAAAAATGTCACCCCCCCCCACTCTTTTTCCTAGGGCAGATGCTGCTAGCCAACGTTTGCAAACGCGCGTTTGACAAGATTTATCAAACGCGAACTAAACTGGTTGTGGGGCGCTCCCTTCTTTTTTATGGCAACAAACGCGTTTGTCATTATTAAGAAGAGACAGTTGGCAGCGTATCGTGTTAAACCTACCAAATAGGCGTGCGCCAACAAACAAACAAAAGTGCCGGCTCAATGGTACGTTTGTACTGAAGGGAACACTTCCGGAACAACGGTTGCACATGAAGGAGAAACCGAAGTCAACGAAAAAAAGTGCAAGTGCAGGAAACCCCCAGAGAGGCGTATACCCTGTACACGCGAAGAACAAGAAAATGTTGCCGTGTTCATCTTCATCACCCTCGGTCAGTTGATGCTGATCGCCCGCTACCTCGTGTATCGGTGCAAGTCCCAACACCGGAAAAATTCTTGTAAACGAACAAAACAAAACTACGCATCCCTTTTATCCCGCATTCTCTTCGAAGAAGACTCTACGCTAGCATCAAACCTGCATATCATGCAGGGTCAAAACCTTGTGTCTTTTTGGTAAACGCTGCCACGGGGCCGATGACCCCAAGAGAAAAATTTAGGAAAAAAAAATTTTGCTCAACTTCATCAAAAATCACCGCAGTATGTGTTCCTTTTTTTTTTTTTTTTTTTTAAACCCCCAAAATTTTTCCAGAAAACCTGGGTGGCCATTTTTTTTTTGGAAAAAACCCCACTCACCAAAAAGACACCAGGTTTTGACCCTGCATGATATGGGAGGCAGTGTGGCCGGCCGGATGATTAAGCAAGAACATTTCCGGAGTTGGGGCTTGCACTGATAAACGAAGCAACGGACGATCAGCATCAACTGACCAAAGGTGATGAAAATGATAAGGCAAAAGTTTCTTGTTCTAAGCGTGTACAGGGTGTAAACCTCTCTGGGAGGGGGGGTTTATCCTGTATTAGCACTTTTTCGTTGGCTTCGTTTTCTATTTCATGTGCAACCGTTGTTCCGGAAATGTTCCCGTCAGTACAGATGTACTATAAAAAAAAGATTCTCCCCGCCCACGTCTTTCGTTCTTGCCTGAACATCACCCAATTATTTGCCCCACGCGCAGTACGTGGCATCTCGGTCACTCACTAATTTGTAACCGACCGCTTCGCCGTTTGTGTTCCTGCGCCTTCGTCTTGCGTCCGATTCTTCTGCACACAACGTTTCCTCTTCTTTTTTAACATAAGGCTTATGATAAGCGCCAGCTTGAAAGGAAATGCCCGACGATGCTGCCCGACAAAGAACAGAAGGAATCTCAAGTGCTGTGACTACCGAACCACGTGTTGAACGGACGTGAGGTCATGCGGGTCTACCCCTACACGACAAATCACACAAACACAACAGGTCAAAGTCCTGAGTGAGAAAACAACACGGTGATGTAAGCGAAAAACAAATCAGATTGTGTTTGTATTGTATTTGCCCCTCTACGTCTAGATTTCCTCCCTTCCAATCGGAGTCAAAGCAGCTACGTCGAGAATCCTTTTGTTAACAATGTATTGTTGGTACTAAAAATTAGTAGCTGGCAGCATACCACATGAACCTTACCAAAGCAGGTGAGTTCTGCTAGTACGCACAAACAAAAGAAAGCGCCATACTATTTCTCTCTCTCTCTCTCTCTCTCCCCCTGATGAGGCAGTGCTCTGCCTACACATTAAACTAAGATTTTACCCCCCTACTGCTAACTATGACTTCCCCCCTCTCTCTCACACACATACTTGGCCTGTTAAGTTTTTGTCTCGGTTCAAAACACACCTATGGTACACGAACCTCTCAGAAACATTCTTCCCGCACCGTGCCAAATAGCCGCTCGTGATAGGATAGAACCTGCGTCGCATTCGCAAAATCCACCTTCCCTCCAAAAAAAGAAGACAAGTCAGTGCTGCCTAGCGAGTCGCAGTCACAATCAGGGCGAGTGCCCTGAGTGGTTTAATTGATTGCTCAGACACGGTTGTAGGGGCCTTCTCCCCGTTGGCTGTGACGAGCTACGAACAGCCGCCTGCCAAACCAGACTCACACCGCTGTCCTGTCTGCAGACACTCAGGTTCCGCGCTGATGATGGTCCGCCTTGGCTTGAGGGACCCAAACACGACGCAGACGGGACCAGTGCGGTGTTGAGCACATACCCATTCCAAGCACGTTCTTGCAATCCCGCTCCCGAAAAAGTTTAACTTTAGAAACAGACACCGAAAGAACCCCCACGCACAGAAGTTGCGCACACATCCCAACGAAAGTCACTTGGGGACACTAAAATCCCGGAGTTCGAAGCCAACTTCGGCATCTTTTCGCGAAAGGAACCCAGCACGGCCTTCGGACACGTGCAGTTCCATCAGGCAAAATTCCCGTAACCATATAGCCCTTTCTTGCTCTAAGAGAACCCATTCATGAACGGTCACACGGAGACCCTGAAACCCCGGAATTTCAAGCGAACTTTAACTCTAAAATTACACAGTTCACTCTGTTTTTGTTCTGCCGTGGGGCACACTGGATCCATCCTCAGTGTGCTGGATCTCAGTTACAATGTTGCCGAAGATAGGGGTTTGCACTGGAAACCACGAGAAAACGGAAGAAAGTCCAGTTTCAGCGTCTCTAACAAGAGGTCTGCATGCAAACATGTTAGCTTAGACCAACGCTGTCCACAACCTTTCGGAACAGGTGTTCCAGGTTCCTCCTTTGACGTATTCATTTGTAACACCTCTTCGTTTAAAAAAAAAAAGCGACCATTCACTCCAAACGATGAACGCAAACACTACGCATTTCTTTGCCTGTTTAACCACCGGCGCTGAGAGGAGCTGGCATTCCCGAAACTCAAGTTAGTTGGCACCGAAACAAAAAATCCAAGCCTCCAGAAAAAAAAAAAAAAAATCGCTATCCCAAAACTCAAGTTAGTTGACACCGAAACAAAAAATCCAAGCCTCCAAAAAAAAAAAAAAAAGAAAACCGCTAAAAACTTTCAACAAGAAAAACACACCGACCTTCTAATCCACAATTACCCGAAATCTCAAGCGAACTTTAACTCTAAATACCGCAAAAAAATACGCGATCGTCGGAAATACAGAAGACACACGAAGTCTGTACAATAGAAAAAGTGCAAAGGACAGAAAGAGACTTCCAACCGTGGGACCTTTTAAACCAGGGGACCGAAAGAAAACGTGGCCCCTGCAGTACTGTACCTGTACTGTACAGTACTGCAGTTACGTGGCGCGTCACGGTGTGTCACTGCTACGAAGCTTTTCACACACCATGTTTGATAGACGTGCACACCGCCACCGCAAGCCTATATCTCACCATCCCCTCCGTTCCCTTGTTTCTCAGACACCCACAGGCACCGCAGCGCCCAAAAACCGGGGTTTTGGCTGAAACCGGCTTTTTTGCTCGGCGCAAAGTGCTAGAAGTCCCCTGTTTTGAACCTCGAGAAATGCTACAAAAGAACACAGCGATCACGGCAACCGCTTTCACTCGCCCTACCTCCGCTTCAACGGCCAACCGGAGACGCACAACACCGGCTTTGTAAAGCACGAAACAGTCTGCAAATATGAAAGTATCCAAAGGAAACGTAACGTTTCGGGTAACCCCCCTCTTTCTCCATTGACATGTATGCTATTATTTGTCCTTGGCATTGTATTTTTTTTTTGTAGGAAAAGAAACTTGTTTCTTTGAAGACTAATAATAATCCGAACGACAGGTTTGCCGCTCCCAATCCGTCCAGAGAAACAAAGTAGCTTGCTTCCCCTCCCTCCCTTCCCACTTGCCTCATTTTTCTTCGGAGTTCCCGTGGCACCACTTCATGTGGTCAGCAGCAAGATTAACAGCTTTCTGGCTTCACCTTGTACTCCAACTATACGGCGCGCGGCAAGCAGAGCAGGAGCGGAGGACGAGAGTGACAGACACAAGCATAGGAGTGAGGATTTTATTATTTTTCACATAAACGCCGGCTTGGAAGGAAATGCTCGACAGAGTTTGGGGCGGGTTTCAAACCGTCGTGGGTGACGAGTTTGTGGCCTCCGAGAGCGGCAATGGAAAATATACGTCGCAAATCGTTTCATTCCGTATTCTTTGGATTTTTTCGGTGCCTTCGGCGCACATCCCAAGCTTCAACGAAGCAAACCCCCGATTAAACCTTTATGTATGTCCGGCTCGTCGGAATAGGGTTAAAAAACAAAACAAAACTTAAGAAGAAGCTTCTTTCGCACTGTGCCAAAACAACCACTCGAGAACAGGATGCGTCACGTTCTTACGAAGTGCATATTGCGGAACGAAATATCGACCATCGACGTGGACAACATAGGGAAAGACGGCCACTCTCTCAGGCACCAACATCCTACATGAATTCCCATGGTAAAGAACGAAGTTGTCGACAACGAAAAGAAAAAAAGTGGGAAAAAGGAAAGAAAATAAAACGAACACTCTCGAGGAGAAGACTTGTTTTCCAGCGTCAAACATGCAGCGAGAGGCAAAATTCTGCCCCCTCCGGAGACTTGATCGCAAGCATGCAAGAGAGACAGTGTTCTGACCAAGCATTAAACTAAGTTTTCCCAAGTTCGCTTTCACTCAATACAGCCTTCAGACTGCTTGGCCTCGGCCCCCTTCCAGCTTATCCCCACTCTTCCTCATCGAAAGTCTTTAATACCGTTTTTTTTTCCACCTGTCCTGGCGTCGGTCTAATGAGTCTCTCTTGGCCAGCCGACAGTAAGTGTGCAAACATGCGCACCAATGTATGTACGTGATAACTACCCGACCCCACAGTGGTCCACCGCAACCTTTCGTTCCCCCCAGAAATTTGCTGTTTGAACGTGCCGGAGGAAGTTAGCCTGTTTGGTGAGTGGTCATGATCGTTAGGCTAATCTCCTCCCAAACACGCCGCCCAGCGTTCTCTTACGAGTTTGCAATTAATTGTTGTGCCTTGCATATATGTTTCGGCGCGAGCGGCCAGTTTTTGGTTTGTGCTCAGCGAGAAAGACTCGCGTCGTACGTTGTATGGACGAGCGGATTCATCCTATGTCGTGAAACTGCATCGGGCCTGCAGCTGTTTATCATCGGCCTCTCCTCGAGGATAACAAAACTACGCATTGGCCAACGCTACCTATCTCTCTCTCTCTCTCTCTCTCTTTCTCCTTCGGAACCATGTTTCCGCTGCTGTCTGTTCACTTGCGCAAGACGATGGAACGCAAGCGTATTCCACCATTGGGTGCTCGGCCAACGAGCCCCCGTGCACTCACTCGCCCTCGGAACCATGTTTCCGCTGCTTGCATCCACTTGCCCAACGATGAACCTCGAACGTTTTCCTTTGCCCGTTTAACTATCGGGCGACTTGAGGAAATGGATGGACGATCACAGCATGTTCCCCTCCCCCTTTCACCTTTTCTTCTCTAGCCATCCATTCCGAAGATGACTTGATGCTAGCATCAACCATGCATGAGAGGCAGTGCTCTGCCTATACCTTAAACTAAGGTTTCCCTGGCAGACCTACTCCCTTCACCGGTCCAACCATATCCCCTGGAACTTCATCGAATTGCCTGCTTGCGGTCTATCTGCAGTATATCACAGTCCACTTCAGAACGCAGAATATCTGCAGCAATGACCTGCATTCTCACCTCTTTCGATCGCACGGCGTCGGGAATAGAGCCTTCGAAGCTCGTTCAGAAACAGACGAAAAAAAAAAAAAAAAAAAAAAAAAAAAAAAAAAAAGGCCAAAGCTTCACGGGACACCCGGAAAGCCCAAAATCCCTTGTTAAAGAAAGAACCCCCCGAGGCACCGTGGCCCAAAAAAGGCACGAAAAAGACGCCGAGGATGCAAAAAGTGAACCATCAGGCGCCGCCACCAGAAGAAAAGAGGAACAGCAGGCGCGAGGGCAGGCTAGCCTCGCGTCTACCGTTGTGTTAGCTTCGTTTCGCCGTGAATCCAAAAATAAGACGCGTCACTGGCTAACCACGGTTGAAACCGGAAAATGATGAGGGGAGAGATTTGTTTTTTTTTGTATAAGCACCTGCTTTGTAGGAAATACTTGAGGAGGCTGCCAGCTGCAAAAGATCAAAGGAGGTAACCTGTCACGCGTTCTTATTTCCTCCAACATTGCATGTTTGGTAAAAAAAAAAATCAGGGCTCGCCCTCCATGCTCCCGCTTTCGTTTTGAGGAAGCAAAGATTCGCGCGCTGCTTTCACTTCATTCCGCGAAGTTCTTCGATCGCCTTTTTTCTCCCCCCCCACCTTTCTTAGCTGTCCAGTTCCTTGTGCTTGCGAAAAAGAGGAAGAAGCCCGCCCCAGTCTTAAAAGAGTACGTCCTGCACACACCCCCGACCCTTTTGCCAACGTACAACTACTTCGAATAAATGTTGCATCCTTCTGCGTTCACAAGCGACCCCCCCGAGACGAAAAACAGGGGTGTGGACAACATAGCAGCTCAAATTTCTTATTCATTCACGGAGTCGCGCACTCCCTCTCTCTCTCTCTCGCTCGGAAGGTCAGCGTGGTAGCGATGACCGACGAGAACACGTCTAGGTGGGTGGGGAGAGGCCCTGGGACCGCTAGGTGGCGTAACAATCCCCGCGCCCGTAGTGAACCTGTCCCTCCCAGGGGCCAGCCTGGCCCACCTGACGGTGGGGGCGCACCCTTTGACTTGTTTTGTGTGTTCTCCCCCCCTCTCTCTTTTTTTCTTCTTGAAAGTATGCTAATCCTGCAGGGAATAGTTGACTAGACCTCTTGAGTTTGTGCTAAATACGAATTGGGGAGTCGGGAACCTACAAAGCCTAAAGCACCGGACCAACCCCCCGTTCGTGAGAAAAAGCGAAGAATAAATAATAGAAAATAAACAGTCTAGAAAAGAAAGTTTTTGAAGGTTTCTGCTTTCTCGCCTTCAGAGAGTTTGATGCATAATTTAGCATCAACCATGCTTGCGAGGCAGTGTTCTGCTTAAGCCGGCAAGCCGAGTTTCCCCCCTTGCTTGATGCGTACCATCTTCACACCTCACCAGCACTCACTGAAGTAGCTGATCCCACTGTAGCGGCTGCGTCCAAAACAGTAAAAAACAACCCCCCCTTTTTTTTGAGGGTGAAAGCTGCCTTTTCTCTAAAAGGAGAAAGAGATGGAAAGATAGAGAAAGAAAGAGCAGGGAACGTGTCAGTTAGTCTAACTGACACGTTCCCGCAAGAGGAAAAAAGAAAAAGAGCCCCAAACAACTTGCCGCCAGTAGAGAGGAAAAGAAATACCTGCCTAAAGGGATCAAACCGCCTTCGGGTGGGCCGGCCTGGCATTTGTGTGTGAGAGGGGGCGTACAGCAGGCGCTGCGTTGCCTGTTTTCTTTCGGAACAAGAGGAAAAGGAATATGAAGCAGTCGAAGTTCGTACCCAGTACGTGTTATCTTTGACGGCAGCGCGTCCGCGTCAAAGTGCGTTTTCGTCTCGTGTTCGCTGTTGTCGTGGCATGTTCCTGCATTGCGTTTCCCCATCTTTTTTTTCTCTTTTTTTTCTTGTGTTTAGCAACGCATTTGGGACTGGAAATTAGTGGTTGGCAAGCGCGCACGAAACTTACCAAAAGCAGGTGAGTTCCGCTAGTGCGCACAACAAAAAGGAAGTGCCACCCTAATTTTTCTCTCTCGCCCTCGGCCCTCAACGTCCGTTGTTTCTTGTCGTGTCATGTTGTGACATATCGGTTATGTTGTGTCAAGTTGTGCCACGTTTGTGTTTTGTTGTGTCATGCTGGGGTTTGTTGCGTCATGTTGTGTCATGTCGTGCCATCCTAGTCTTGTTGTGTCTTGATCTTGTTATCAAGTTGTGCAACGTTGGTGTCTGTGTCGTGTTAGTTTGCTGTGCGGAGCTTCGGGCAGCAGTTAGTTCCGAGACAGGTGAGCAGCGCCACCTCCCCTAGCGAGCTCTCGGATCAACCTGCGTCTGATGCAGCTGTTTTATGGATCGCCTACGTTCACTCCAGCTGCGCGTTCCTTCATTGCGAAGGTTACCGCTGCGGCCTTCTGTGTCAGGTCAAGGCGAACTGGGGCCCTGTGATGGCTGAGTGCACACCTAAGCAGGGCTGCATCCTCGTGTTGTAGCCGTGTTGTGTATTGGGCGACTTGGGGGCCTGGTCAACCTCCTCATCACTGCAGGGCACAAACCTTTCGCGACCGTGATTGCACAGTCGGAATTGCCTGCGGGCAGGTCTTCACGAAGAAGAGAAAATTGAAGCAAGACCTGCCCCCTGCGCCTGATGTCACCGGCTGCTTCGGCAGACGACACATACTACTACCAGTTGACGGTTTCAAACGTCATCTGGGGGGTGATGTTTGCACACGCCATCTAGGTATTCACTCAAAAGGACACCGAACCAAACAAGAGTTTGTTGCAGCAGAGCAAAAACTTGGCGCGCAACGCTGGCTCCTATGCAACCGCGTTGTTCGTTCAATCCAACCCAGGTATCTTCTTTCCACTATTCCCAGGGCGCGGCCCAGTTCCCAACGAAAGCGGAACGAGAAGTTTGCAATTCTTGGTGGGGGGAAAACGGGCCATCTTCCACTTCACTCATTTCGAGCATATCTTTTCATTGCCGCCCTCGAACGTCCAAAAATCGTCTGTAGCGACGTTTGCAACGACAATGTGGCAAGTTAGGTAAAACCCCGGAAAATCAGCTTTTTTTTTTAAATGGTTTGCCAGCAGGTCAAAAATTAATTTGCCTTGGGTGGATCTTTACTCCGTCGACCTTTACTCCGCCGGACCTTGACTCCGCCGACCTTGGCTCCGCCGATCTTCACCGATCTTTACCCCGGCGGAGTAAAGATTCGCCGGGGTAGAGACCTGCCAACAAGGCCCCCTTGACACCGTAAACAAAAACTCACACCCAGTGAGTTTTCACCAATTTCCCCCACTCAGACCAGTGAGGTAACATGCAGGGTCATGGGTCACCACCCATTGAGCACCACCATTATAATTGGTTTGCCACCATTGGTCACCACCCATTGAACACCACCACTGGGTGGTCTTCCACCAGTCCCAGAAGAAGAAAGAAGAAAGAAAAGAAAAAAGGCCGCTCCGGGTCCAGGAACGTGACGGTCAACCACAGCTTGCGAGGCTTGAGTCGGAGGCAGCACAGTGCCACAACCCCGTCCGCTCTGCCCTGTGGCTGACGTCTCGACGAGCTTATGTTCAGCGCAAGCGCCAAGCCCCAAGGTGCGCCACGCCTTGATGCTTTAGCTTGGGAAATCGGTAGCCAGGCCCGTGGCTCTGCAGTACCGCCGAACACGTGAAGCTTTGCTCCCGTGTAGCAGGCTGGCACCCAGTCCCAGAAAAGAAAGGAATCACCCCCCGTCTCGCAGAGGTCGCTTCGCAGGCAAGTCAATGCGGTGTGGCGAGTCAATGCGGTGTGGCGAGTCGCTATCACAAACACGGTGGACATCCTGAGCTTTGAGTACTAACAACCTTGCGGGTTGCCCTTCAATGTACTGTGCAGCCTGAAACGACGTAGGCAAAGCGTTTCTCTCAGACTTCCGAACCTGGAAATGAAACAGGGTGGAAAACGATGCGCGAGCGAAGAAATGTCGGATTGGACACATTCACTCCGAAAAATAAGTAGCACAGTGATGCGCTGCAACCGCTTTGAACTCTCCCTGCCCCCGCCTCAGCGGTCAACCGGTGACTCAGAATTGCCGGCTTCTTAAACCATGAAACAGTCTAGAAGGTGTTTGTGAGGTGATCCACCCAGGAACAGTGTTCGCGCTACGGAAAAAAAGCGGCTGATTTCAACCGGAAAAATTTTTCTTGAAAAGCTGACCGGCTGATAATCAGCCGGCTGATTTTTGGAAGGTCTGCCGACCAGAAGGTTTTTACGACAACATCTTGATTCACGTCTTGCCCGGTTTGTGCAAGCTGATTCCGCTCCATGGGCGGCATAGCCAAAGCTTACACTGATCGGCTGATTTTGTCCGGCAAACAAAAAAGGCTCGAAATTTAATCAGCCGGCAAGCCGGCTGATCGCGCGCACACTGCCCGGGAATAGCAGATGCAAACGCAACTTGTGCAAAAAAAACAAAAAAAAAAAAAGTTGTTTGCCTTTGCTTTCGAATGTTCTTTTGCGTTTCTGTCGAAGGACGGATCACCCCATCTCCTTTCTCTTCAGGTTGCGTCAACCCGTTTTAGCATTTCTTTTGCTTTCCATGTTTGCATTCGATTCGGCCGAGTATTGGGCCATTGCTCATTCGCGGCTCCGTGGCAGCCATCTATGGGGGTTGCACGGAGAACTAGTGTCCGCAGTTTGTTCCAGGGGTTCGTAGCTTGTTTTCATCGGTTCGTATCCGATGGCAAGATTCCTTGGACACCGATCACTTTCACGCGCGTTGGAACTTCCCTTCGTTGGGCAAGCACGGCAGTTCTCTTTGTCGGCTTTCGCGGAAAGATGGGCACAAAACCGAAAAGAACGACAATTCAATCAACCAAACGAAAGTTGCCAGACATCAGAACGACGTGCGAATCGTCGGCTGCCTTGAAAAAAGAACAGAAGTGTTATCGAACACAAGAAACAGACTACGAAAACAACGCTAAAAAATAAAATCATTTATTCGGCAATAATTTCCGCCAATTTTGCCTCGGTGTCGGTTTTAGTCCCTCGGGAGGCCCTCGGGAACCCCCCCTCGGGCCTCCCTCGGGACTAAAACCGACACCTCGGCAAAATAAACGGAAATTATCTTGCCGAATAAATGCTTATTATTGGGAAAACTAAATTCCCGAGGATGGAAAGAAAACCACACTGCTTTGCAGTTATGTTGGTGTCTAGCAGAACGTTGCGTAGCAAATGTGCACGGCAGAACGTTGTGTAAGACGTTGAGCATATTGCTTTGCAGTTACGTTGGTGTTTAGCAGAACGTTGCGTAGCAGAACGTTGTGTGTCTGAGACATTGCGTAGCAGAACGTTGTGTAGGAGTGGAGTTGTTGTAAGTGACGGGTCACAGATCAATGTGCCTGGTTGTTCTGCTGCAACTGGGGGAGTCCCGGCAGGTTGACGTTGTAGTTCACAACATACGATGCTGCTTGCATGGGCGCTTGCATGAAGGACTGCACAGGTGCTGTCGTGCTGGGTAGGACTGTTGGATGAGCGCTGCGGACAAGTGCTGCGGTTTTCTTTCTGCGAGGTCTTGATATGGATCAGAAAGGATGAATTAGACTCAAAACGAGCTCAAAACACGCGATTTCACTCACCACAGGGAGAAAAAATTTTTTGCGAGGGGTCTCCCCTACAGATTTCTGCCTACGACCTTATTCTGCGCCGCCAGCTATTTTCAGTCGGAAAAATAAGCGAATTTATTTCCCTAGGGACAATAAATTTCATTTATTTGTTTCGACTGAAAATAGCTGGCGGCGCAAAATAAATTCCGAGATCGGAAAAAATAAATTCGTTTATTTGTCCGGCCTGTGTAATCCTGTCAAAAAATGAACGAAATTTATCGTCACGCTCCTCAAGCCATTTCCACCAGAGGGAATTTATTTTTCCCAATAAAAATAAAAAATTGGTGGGTGGGGATTGTCCCAGAGGAAGAAGTTCTTGTTTTGAAAGGAGGAAATCAAAGGTCCACAAAGCAAGCAAAGAAACAAAGTCGCCAGACATCAGAACCGACGTATGTCGTCAACCGCACAAAAAAATGACCATCAAGCAACACCTGTCGGTAGAGAACCCTCTACCAAAGGGGAATCCACACCTGCTGTCGTCGGATAAAACACAAGAAAATAAATACTCTAAACGTTGATAACCCAGGGCTTACGCAGCTCTTTTGTCTTGGAGCTAAATACCGACTGAAACTGGGTCAGGCAAAAATGCACGAAAAGAGACGGTCAGACGGTACCAAGAAGACAGACAGTCACCTACTGCGGCACCGTACTGAGGACGGCCTACCGTAAGTAAGGTATGTGGACAATGACCGACACCACCAATGACCAACAACTAAGGTACCCACCGATCCTCTTACCTCGTGTAACCACCACTCTTACGACTCAGAGCACAAAGGATATCTTGCCATAACAACGAAGGTCACCCGGAGACTTTAAAACCCCGGAGTTTCAAGCGAACTTTCACTCTAAAAAATAAATATATAGAGCATAGGGGGCTCAGTGTTGCATGTCTTCAAGCAACACGCAGGATCTGCCGACCGGAATCCCCGGTACTGCGGCTGGTTCCCCAGGTGAATCTGCAGAAAAGATAGTACGTGCTGATAACGTAAGGCCTGTTGAAAACGGAGCCGACGCAGCATTCCTGAACGGTAGAGAACCTGCCAAGAGAAGGAAGCAGGCCACCAGAGTGTGCTAGTCTGACACTTGCTGTCGGTGGGGGGGGGGGGGGGGAATATCCCGAAAAAGTTCCCCCTTTTTGTTTCGTTTTGCTGGAACGTACGTTCCTCATGCAGATTGTTCCGCACGAATCAGTGTTGTACACCACGAAACCGTGCCGGAAAACTTGTGCAATATGATGAGCGCCAATATCGGAAGGAAAAAATGCTGCCTCCCTCGACGTTTCGTACCAGTTACTGTCAGTTAGTGAAAAAAAGGCTTTCCCTCTGGAAAGCAGGGTCCAAAGGCACCGGGACGACCTGTGCAAAATATTCGCACCAATGGCGGAAGCGGTCCTGAAGAAGAAGAAGAAGAAGAAAAAAAGAAAAAAAAAACCATTCGGATCGTCGGAAACACAAAAAAGAAAAAAAGAAAAAGGCCGCTCCTGGTCCAGGAACGTCACGGTCAACCACAGCTTGCGAAGCTTGAGTCGGAGGCAGCACGGTGCCACAACCCCGTCCGCTCTGCCCTGCGGCTGACCGTCTCGACGAGCTTGCTTTCAGCGCGAGCGCCAAGCCCCAAGGTGCGCCAAGCCTTGATGCTTTAGTCTGGGAAATCGGTAGCCACTTGACCCGTAGGCCCGTGGCTCTGCAGTACCGCCGAACACGTGAAGCTTGGCTCCCGTGTAGCAGGCTTTCCCTGGTACCCTGGCCAAGCGGTCCTGAAAAAAAGAAAAAAACTTTAGAAAGGGCCACAACAACCGGACGTGCTTTTCTTTTTAGCCGCATGCAAATGTGTCAGGAAACTGAACCGCCCAAGTAAGACCTTCTGATCATGATCATTGGCCAATTTGCCCCCTGAAACCACGTCCAGGATTTGGGCTCAGGGTAGTGCGGTCAATGAAAAGTAAGGTCCTCGTGCAACTGTACAGCACGAAACAGTCCGCCACAAATCATACTGGAAGACTTGTGCAACACGTACCACAGCAGACTACCAGTAATCCTCTTTTTCGCTGCTGGTCCTTGCCTCATGCAACTGTGGTGAACTCGAAAACGTGCCAGAACAGTTCCTGATAAAGCTTCAGAGAATAAGCGGAACCTTCACTCCAATGAAAGGAAAACACTGCGTTTTCTTTTTTGTCGGACGTACGGTCCGCCGTGCAATTCTTACAACACGAAACCGCCTTGTACCGTACCGGAAAAAAACACTTGGGCAACGCGCACCGGAACAACAGTGCCAGTCTACCCAAGTATCTGTACGAGCTTATGCGTACCGTGCCTACAACAGTTTACCGCCCTCCACGAAATCACTACTTTCTTTTTTGTCTCCGTTTCGGTTCTGAGTGATCCCACGTCACGCACACCCACAACACACACACACACACACATGCGTGGACACACTCTCGCTAAGGGGGGCGCCACGTTAAAATGAGTCCGCGACACACACACACACACACACACCTAGCAAGCTTGCAGTCGTTTCTTGCGTATCAGAACCCCCATCTGGGCCATGATATGCGCATGGCCCTAGGGCTTGGTTGGGGTCAGCAGTAGTTTAACTAACCTCGTCCAGCCATCAACGCAAAAAACACGACACCCGCACACACACGTAGCAAGTTTGCTTGAGCGCCTTCGGCGCGTCAAGTTGGAATCCTTACGTTTCTGAGCGAACTTCTCGTATCCGCTCGCCAAAAAGCGAGGTTGGAGGGGTGAAGCAAAAACTGACAAAACGCAGGCCCCACCGTTCGCCCCCTTTGTGCTCTCCCCCTTTCGAGCGAGAAAGCGCAACAGCTGAGAACGGAGCCACCTGCGTTCTATCGACTTCCCGGGAATAGCGATGAAACAGAAGGGACTCCAACACACAGACACACCCGCACACACACAGAAGAACGCGGTATTGATGGTTGGATGGCTGATGTGCGTGGTAAAACCGAAAGCCACGTTCAGCCCCAACCGGTGTTTGCATGAAGCAATACGACCTAATTCGGGCCGCCGGCACTGACTTTCCCAACTTCCCATCACGACTTCCTCACCAGCTTCCCACTCCCCCCCCCCCCCTAGAATACTCACAGTCACCGACGAAACGAATTGAGCCTGCCCGCAACCTTTGGCATTCCCACCACCCGCGCTGTGGGTGTTTGGCCTATTTTTAGCACTATCTATCTTTCGGGGTTGCGAATAGCTCTAAAGGAGAATCTCCAATTGTATTGTGCCAGGCTGAAAAGACGTGGACAGCGCGTGTTTTGGCGGTTGATCAGAATTCCTTACCTGAAAACATGACACAGGGTAAATGCAAGTGGAAAAACGATCAACCGGCACGCACAAACAGAGGGGGGCCTACCGTAAGTAAGGTATGTGGACAATGGCCGAAACCACCAATGACCAACGACCAAGGTACCCACCGATCCTCTTACCTCGTGTAACCACCACACCCTTACGACACTCAGAGCACAAAGAATATCTTCCCTTAACGACGAAGGTCACCCGGAGACTTTAAAACCCCGGAGTTTCAAGCGATCTTTCACTGTAAACAAAACGAAGCGCTTCGCTACCGTGTGGCAACGTTTGTGGCAGCCGCAGCCAGCCCGCGTACGGTCGGAAAACGTCCGGCTCTTGAACGGGGACGGAGGCAGTAGTCATAGACCCTGCGCTTTAACTCGTTTCTCTCTCTCTTTCGAAGCACGGTATCGACGGCTATGAACACATGCGGGTGGGGAGATGCCGCCGCAGGCCGGAAACGTGGCCCCGGGGATGCGAATGAGGGCCGGGAACGCGTCCGAACCGCAGTGCAGCGCTGACAGGCAAAAACCGGGAAAACCGGGAATAGAGCTAAAAAGAAAATCCTAACTTAACCCCTGGTTGTCGTCGGGGGAAAAAAAAAAAAGGCAAAATCGTCGACTGGAGTCGACGCACGCAACAAGCAATGTTTTGCCGCCTCTTCAAAGGTTGGACCAACGATCCAGCCGCCTGCAGGTGTGCGAGGGCCCCGGGTGGCAAGCATCGCTGCTGGGCTGGCGCATCGTCGCGTGCGGTGGGGTGCCTTCGGGCCGAATGTGAGCCGGTCCATCCCTGTCAACGATCAAAGAGGTAGTCACCGCATGACCATTGCAGGCCATCGCTACCGATGTTCTGCGTTCTCAACCTCGCAACCGTTACAAGTGGCCACAGTCTGCCAGCAGTCGATCGGCAGCTGCCCTGTATAGGGGTGGCGCCGGCTCAGAATGTTCATTTTCGCCCGCGGCGACCCTACTGCGGCTACTGCCCGCGTGACCGAACGCAGCGATCTCCACCTAAAGAGTCGAACACGTGTTTTTTTTTTTTTTTTGTATTGAAAAGAAACTTGTTTCTTTGAAGACTAATCATAATCCGAACGACAGGTTTGCCGCTCCAATCCGTCCAGAGAAACAAAGTAGCTTGCTTCCCCTACCTCCCTTCCCGCTTGCTTCATTTTTCTTCGGAGTACCCGTGGCACCACTTCATGTGGTCAGCAGCAAGATTAGCAGCTTTCTGGCTTCACCTTTTTACTCCAACCATACGGCGCGCGGCAAGCAGAGCAGGAGCGGTGGACGAGAGTGACAGACACAAGCATAGGAGTGAGGATTTTATTATTATTTTTTTTCAGCCACATGCAATGTGTGAGGAAACTGAACCGCCCCAGTAGGACCTTCTGATCATGATCATTTGCCAAATTTTCCACCTGAAACCACATCCAGAATTCGGGCTCAGGGTAGTGCGGTCAACGAAAACTCTAGTTTCCCTTTCTACTTTCTCCTACTCTCGCGGTGTACGTACTACTACTACTACTACGACCACTTGGGCGCGCTCAAATACATCGACCAACTCATTTGTTCATCACCGACCTGCCACGTTCAAGCTACTGCACCCTCTGCCGACACTCGCTAGCCGTCGACGCTCATGATGACAGCCCCATCCTATAGTGCAAATCCTGCCGACGCGTCACTGCTGCTGTGTGCACTCGGATTGGCGCCGCTCAAGCGGCCACCTTAAGTCACTGCGTTCTTCTCCCTGACTTGTTCCCGGATTAGGACGACATATATTGTGCAGTCTATCGTCACAGGTTGTTGCTGCATATCAAGTTCAAACGACGCTTACTACTGCTAACTATACTACTCTGTAGCGGCTTGCACAGTCTATCGTCAGACAGATTGTTGCTGCATATCAAGTTCAAACTACTACTACTACTACTTGACCACCTCTGGGGGCTACCACGTGATCACTCACCGCAGTGCTACTAGTCAGGCCTTGCCGTGAGGGTGCGTGTGTCGTCGAATTTTTGAGTGCGCGAGCCCCCCCGGAGAAAGGCCAGGATTCGTAGCCCGGGTCTCTGCGCCACGCCCGTCCCCTTCTTTCGGTTCTCTTGCCGCTCATCGGTTCGTGTACCTTTCCTGGTTGCCACAACCACGCATGATGTGAAATCAAAGGCAAATGAAAGAGGCTGGTATTCACAAGGCAAAGAACGCCAAGCGTTCATGGAGGATCATGAGAGGCCAGGTCAAGCGCGGGTACACGGCGAAAGTAACTACGACTCTCCTCTCTTAAGGTAGCCAAATGCTTCGTCTTCCAATTGGAGACGCGCATGAATGGTCCAATGAGATTCCTTCGGTCATTACCTACCTATCTGGCGAAACAGCAGTCAGGGGAACGGACTTGTAACTGTCAGCGAGGAAAGAAGACCCTGTTGAGTTTGACACCAGTCTGACTCCGCGCAGAGATCCCCTTGCGAGCTTGCCGTGACACTTGCTTGAGGATGACGCATCGAGTGGAGTGTCTAGGCTAGAAAATATACATGGGACTGGCTTGTGGCGGACGCAGCACACTGACGATGGACGCCACCGCAAAACGCACAAGGTATCGCGCAGTGCCCGTAAACATTGCTGGGGGGAGGCGGGATCATATTAGTAACAGCAATCAAGAAATTCCCTCAAAAAAGATACTTCAACAACAAAATACTTCACACAAGACCCTTTTTCTTTTTTTCATTCGAAAAAAAGAAAATAACCAACCAACCTCACCCAGACCGCTGTTCTTTTGCGATGACTTTCGTGACGCTTTTCTTTTCTTGTGTTAACAGTGCGTAGTTGGTCCTAAGAATTCAGCGTACCGTACTTGGATTAACCACATACGGACGGAGGGTGGGTGTTACTTTTGGGAAAATGGACTTTCCAGGGCAAGCCTTGGATCATACTCATAAGGGGGTTTCGTAGGTCAAAAAATGGGGAACCGAGCGACGCATTTTGAAAGATTTCGTGGCAGATCTTTCAGATGCGCACCTCGGCGCTGAATGAATACCCATGGAAGTGACTCAGGATCCAGCCACCCGTGGCCTCTCGAATTAACTCGAATTAACTACGCCATATAGGCGTAGTTCGTCCGCATGTGGTTAATGTTGAACCGGGTATAACCTGGGACACCCCCAACATGGGGCTGAGTGTCCCAGGTTTTACCCGGTTCGGCATTTTTTTTTGTAAAAGCACCTGCTTTGTAGGAAATACTTGAGGATGCTGCCAGCTGCAAAAGATCAATCAAAAGGAGGTAAATGTGCTGTAGCCCACATGAACCACAGGCGAATCTGGGTTCAGTGGCGGGCATAAGCGTTCAACATAAAAGACCTTGTAGTTGTAGTTTCTCCTCCTCTAGCCTCCTTCGAAGTAGCACAAGCAGCCCCTCGAGTATTTTTTGGGGTTCGCGACTTTGCGTGCTTTGCAGAATATCACGACTCTGGGGCTTGCCCGCGCCTTCGGGTGCTCAATACTCAGCTCGACCTCTGGATGCCGCTGTCGTAGGACGTGACTACCCCTGCGACACTCCCGAACAGTATTCCAATTACGGTAGTTGGCAGCGTACTGCTTGCAATTAAAGACGCGCATGAATGGACCAACGAGATTCCTTCTGTCCCTACCTACTATCTGGCGAAACAGCAGTCAAGGGAACGGACTTGAAACAGTCAGCGGGGAAAGAAGACCCTGTTGAGTTTGGCTGGTTAGTCTGGCTTTGTGCAGTGACACGAGAGGTGCAGAATAGGTGGGAGGCCGCAACAATGAAATACCACTACTCTTATTGTCGCTTTACTTATCCAATGATGGGAGACAGCAGCTGCTCCCCCCTGTGGGGTTAGGGTCTTCGGATCCGTAGCTTATCCGTTTCCAGCGACAAACGGGCTTCCTACCAAAAACATGGTTCTGAGTTTGACTCTGCCATATAACACGTCCGGCGAGTCTTTTCTGATCGCGATTTCATGGGTTTTAGGCCGGGTTCAACTTTTCCTTCCAAACCGTTTTTCCCGTACGCACGAACAGTGTCTTTCAGTCACAGCCTCCCTCACCCCCCCTGCCTTTGCTTTGATTCGCCTTGAGTTCTGCTACACGGCGGGGTTCTGACTGACGGACGCGGGAGTTATTCTAGGATTCTGGGGTTTCGGTTTTTGAGGGGTCCGCCTCTATTCAGTGAGCCCGAAAGTCTTTTTTCCATGCGGATCGGGCGCCGCCCAAGCGGCAACCTTAAGTCACTCGTTTGTTTGTAAAGATCGTCCGTGTACGTGGGCGGCGCCGAAGCTTTACCAGCTTCGGCTGACACCATTTGCGCACTTAACCATGGTTAAGAAGACGACTGAAAGCATAGACACAAAGATTGCTCAAAGCATCTGCAGAATACCACGAAAAGCCTCTAGGCAAAACCCCGTTTTCACACTTGTTCCTGACTTGTTCGGACTCATGCTAGGTGCATGCAGGCGCAGTCTATCATCACAGATTGTTGCTGCATATCAAGTTCAAAACTACTCATGCCACAGAAGAAGCTACAACTGAATGCAAGCACACGGGGTTCGGACCCGCTTTGCGTAGTGTACCTTCACGGGGTGGATCACATGTTCAGGATATGACCTCGGCACACCCTCTTGTATGTCCAGCCTCCGAGTACCGACTCCGCCGTGCAGAAACGTTGCTCTAAACCCGCTTCGAAACGTGCACGGGCACGTCATCTTTCCATCCCCCTTACCCACTACGTCCATTTGTTTTCTTTTGCACCCCCCCTTTTTTTCCTCTGCTGCCTTTTGCCCTTTGCTTTCCTTCGATTATTTTTGATCCCCCCTTTTTTTCTCGCTCTCTTTTCCCCGTTTTCCTCTCGGTCCTCTTCGATTCCTGGACGAAAGGAAACCAGAAAAAAAAAGAGAATTACCATCCTTTGGCGTTTGCTTCGTGCGGATTCTCCTTAGTGCATGATGCTTATCACCCGGCATTCGACTGTCAGAAGAAGGGACAGGGGGGGTTGGTTCGTGCTCCTTCTGCAACTCGTGTACAAATCTTCCTTTTCACTGAGATACTGCAAGACCTTCCAAGAATCCTGGGTTTGAAGCCGGTCCAACTGTGTGTAAGACGGCGGCAGGCAATTCTATGCAGCTCGGAGGGGACGGGATGGACCTGAAAGACCGTGGTGAAGACGAAGCAGCCGACGACCATGAAACACAGCACCAGGCAATTCTATGCAGCTCGGAGGCGACGGGATGGACCTGAAAGACCGTGGTGAAGACGAAGCAGCCGACGACCATGAAACACAGCACCAGACAATTCTATGCAGCTCGGAGGCGACGGGATGGACCTGAAAGACCGTGGTGAAGACGAAGCAGCCGACGACCATGACACACAGCACCAGACAATTCTCTGGAGGACCTGATACCTGATAGATGATGGTGGGTTGTAGCGCACCGTGGTAAACAGCGGCAGGAAGTGCCGCTGTGATGCCATTTGCAGGGGGTCGTGGTCAACACACAGCGTGGGGGGCCCAGGGCCACATTCATTGCGAATGTGTTCATGGTGTCGGTCGCGGGTTAGTCACGCCTTGGCAGTCGCAGGGCCTCTCCCCCACCCACCACTGTATGTGTCCTCGTGGTCACCGCTACCGCGCTGACCTTTCCCGAGAACGCATCAAAATAAGTCAAGGGCGTGGCCATGTGACCGCGGGAGCGGAACGAACGAGATCTCGACCCTTAAATAGGTGGGCGTGTCGTTGTAGGGGGTGTCTTTTGGCATCGGCGGCTTGCTGCTTACCCGAGACGCGCACTACTTCTTAAGGGGACTGCGCGCGACTTATAGCGCGCGGAAGAGCGAGCCAATAGCAGGTCTCTGATGCTCCTAACTGTCCAAGGCTGCACGCGCACTACGCTGACGCATACGAGTTTGAGAGCTTTCCGGCTATCTTGAAGAGGATGGGAAATCTTTTGAACTTGCGTCGTGATGAGGATCGATGACTGCAATCATCGATCCTCATCACGAATGCCTAGTAGGCGCAAGTCATCAGCTTGCACTGATTACGTCCCTGCCATTTGTACACACCGCCCGTCGTTGCTACCGATTGGCTGTGGGATGGAGCTTGGAGAGGGAAGCTCGTTCTTGAAGTTGCGCCGGGAACCGAGGCAGCGAGGTCCCCCGCGTGTAGGGGTCCGCCAGCTGTGTCCGTAGGACGGCACCCAATCAGGCCAGCCGTCCTGCCATTCCATGACGTCCTGCAGCCGCCTGCAGGCCCATCGCCTGTAGACGCAGCTCGTCACGGTGATCGGCCGCAGGTTCGTCGGTGAGGTCCTCCGCCTTCGGAATAAGAGAGACCAGCGTCGTGAGGAGGCCCTCCGGCCACTCTCCACGCGCCTCTATCAGGTAGGACGATCCCTCTGCGTTCGGCAACACGAAGAGACCGGGACAAAACGCGATTCGCGGCGTACCGGGAAGAACTCCCCTTCGACAACCGCCGCGCTGTCGATGCGGCACCTTCTTCAACCAGCTTCAAGATATTCGACTGATCATGCCTGCAATACACATCTGAATCCGCTGACTGATTGTTTGCTACACTCCGGACTTCAGCAGCCATATACTAAGTCAATGCGGGAGTGAAAAAGTGCGGGAGTGGCCACATTGAGGGGCCTCATTGAGGGAGTGGCACTCACGCACTGGGAGTGCCACTCCCGTATTGGGAGTGCCACTCCTGCATTGAGGGAGTGCCACTCCTGCATTGAGGAAGTGCCACTCCCGCATTGAGGGAGTGAAACCGACCGCACAAACGACCGCAAAACCACAACCGCAATCCGGAGTGGGAGTCCGGGGTGTAGAGATCGACAGACTGGAACTTCATCGCCGGATATCTATAACACGCCTGAATCGACTGACTGAGCGTACGATGGAATACCTGCTCCAGTGGCCGGGGATAGTTTGAGTCCAGCTCCCTTTTCATTTTCCTTGAAGTACGAACCCCTGTTGCGGCTTGATGTTGGCATCCAACACGCGTTTTTCGTGCCCAGCGTAGTCGAGGATGTGCGGAAAACTCCGGAAAGGAACACCTGGGCCGTCTCCGACCTGCCGATCGAGAAGCCGCCAACTTGAGACGTGTCTGCGTTGCTACATCCGTAGACAGCGACAGCCAGCAGCAGCTGAGGCTCGAATGCAGAACATCTGTAGCGATGGCCTGCATTAGTTACCGAGTGACTACGTCTTTGATCGTGACAACCCAATGCCATCAGGCGTCGTGTGTGCTCGCAGGAGCCCGCAAGCAACACACACACCCAACACCTTAAGAAGCACAAAACAATGTGTGGACTGGATACACAGTGTGGATGCAGCACTGTTACTCTATGCTGCTTCATGAGTTCTCAATCGATGATATTTGTCGCACCTTGATTCGGTCACTCACACGTACACAACACCTTAAGAAGCGCAAAACAATGTGTGGACTGGCTGAACACTTGCCGAGTGGAAACCACGTGGCCCAGACGCAAATACCCACATACTCAATGAGTCCAGATTTCAGATCTGGATCCAGATCACCTGTGGGTTTCTGATTCTGAACAAGGATTGAAACCCAGCCACCTGGAAGGAGATCTGGTGCTTGATCACCACCTCAAGAACCACATCACACAGCTGTTGAGCACGACACACACAGGTGCAAGACAACTTGTAAAACTTAGGTATAGGTAATTACCTAAACTCAACGAACCGCGATTTTTGCGGTTCAGCGTTACGCATAGGTAATTGCCTGTAGGTGGGCACTCGACCAGCTTTAGGGTCCAATTTCAGGTGTTCAACTTTCGTTTGCAACACTGACATTTTGTCTGGTTAGGAGCATTTGATTTCAGTGTGTGGGGCCCAATTTGTTGTCTGAGACACCATGCACATCTGCCAGCTTGCTGCCAGACCAACCACTGAAGTGACCAGGTGCAGTAGTTCAGTACCAGTACAGCCCAGCCTGAGTTTGCCTGCGTCCACACTGAGTCTGGCTGAGTCGCACTGACTCAGGCTCGACTCAGGCTGAACTCAGGCTCGACTCAGTCTGAGTATTTCTTCCCGGAGGGGAGTATTTCTCGCCAGACTCAGCCAGGATGCAAAGCATGGTATACACAGTCATTCTGATACACAGCAGACTCTATGCTGCTTCATGTAGTTTTTAATCGATGCCATTTGTTACACCTTGATTAGGTCACACATACACAACACCTTAAGAAGCACAAAAGAATGAAGTCGTTCGCTGTGTGTTCGCTCCTCATTGCGGCGCTCACCGTGCAGTCCGCCGATGCCCGACATGGAGGAAACGTAGGAAGAGTAGGAAGAGGAGCTGTGCTCAAGAAATGCAAGGACTTCTTGCACCAGGTAGGGGCGTCGGCTGTCGACCCGGTAAATGGGATGCCGCAGCTCAAAACCCTGACCGATGCGGACACGTTCCGTGTGTACCAGGGTCCTTACGCGACGCTCGGAACTCCAGTGGAGGGCGTGGATTGGACACAGTACGAGGCATTGTACACCAGACTGGTGACAGCCGACCCTTTCGTGTCGTTCAGCGTTTCGTTCTCGAAAGAAATCTTCGAACGTCACAACGGTGGCTACACGTGTGTGCTGCACACCCACAGCAACGGTCAGGTTGCCAGCGGCAAGCCCTATGGCCAGGAGTACAGGATGACGCTGGAGCTTAACAGAGACTTGAAGGTCACGGCGTTCTACGAATTCGTGGATTCTCTGTACTCGGCGTGCTTTTTTAAACTGCTGCCCGCTGCCATGTGCGCAGCCATCGGCTACTGAACAGCAAAGCACGCCAACGTCTTCCGGTCTCGCACAGCATCACTTTTTCGCCAGCCAGGTATGCCGCACACACAAGTCTCTATTTTGTTGGAAAAGGAAGCTTGCTTCCCCCCTCGCCGCGCTCTTTTTCAGGTGAGTTAAGCAGCAACTTTCCGCGCGGTCTTTAGCCCTGGTGGGTCTCAGCTTCCAACCCTTTTCCGTGAGAGGCTTTCGACCTTTGGCTGCAGCTTGGTTTTCGTAGCGCCCATCGCTGAAAAGACTCCTGCCAGGAAGATGCAACCTCCAGCCTTCGAACGGGCGGGAAGATAACCGCCATTTCCGTGCCAATCAAGTAGCCGGCTGCTTCCAGGGACCCCATGGTACATAGAAGTGGGGTCTCAGCCCTGGGACCATTGACGAAAGGATGTGCTTGTGCATGAAGCTGAGTCCTGCCAACTTGTGGCTGCGTGCAGCTGATAAGAAGCAAAATCGTGAGAACTGCGCGCCCTTGCCCGAAGCACGCGATTCGGGGTAAATGTTAATGCTCCATGATCATGCAGAAGCACGCATAACATCACCTCGCACTGTGGAGCAGCACCCAGTAGAGGTAGTACTACATGCACGTGCTGTGTGTAGTATCACCTGCACCTACGGAGGACTACCACACAGTAGAGGTAGTACTACATGCACGTGCAGGTACGCTAAAAGTGCACCTACCTACACCGGAAGGTGGTCGGGCATTACCGTAAGTGGCTTTACTAGTGAAGGGTTTTATAGTGAACGGTCAAATTAGTGAGGTTTCCAGCTCAGGATGAGTAAAGATTTGACCATTCACCAATTCAAACGGGCCTTCTGTGTGGTACCATCAAGCACTCCATCCTTCCCTGTGCCTACAAAGCGCCAACCGGCAAACCCAGAGGCTGGACATGTATCGGTTCACTGCAATGAAAAACAATCAGAGATGCTGGACTTTTGGCCAGACTCTCTTCGGACTCATTTGGCAAACACACCTTTCCTACTTCAGATCCGCCGCAATTCCAATCCAGAAGCGGCAGAACCTGTTGGGACGCAGCCGTCCTGTCGCCCCGCAGCCTGCCTTCGAAGCGGCGACAGAGCTCGAAGTTCGAATCACCTCTGTTTTGCTTCTGTCACTCTCCAGCGCACTCTCGAAATGAAATTTACGTGTCTTTCAAGGCTCAATTTCTCCCGAAGTTGGGAGCCTATAGGACGCAACACAATTCCTCCCCACCGTTGTACACCACTTCCATAGAGTTCACATCCCGCGGTACTCTTTCTTCTCGCTCCCTCTTCTGTTTTCGAACAAGTCCCTTCGGTCATCTCGTTGCAGTTGACTAAGAACTGTGCTCCCATTCTGTTCTGGCTCTTTTCACAGATGGCACCAACCCGGAGACGCCAGATGGCTCCTTCAGACGCCAGATGGCTCCTTCAGACGCCAGATGGCTCCTTCAGACGCCAGATGGCTCCTTCAGACGCCAGGTGGCTCCTTCAGACGCCAGATGGCTCCTTCAGACGCCAGATGGCTCCTTCAGACGCCAGATGGCTCCTAGATGGCTCCTTCAGACGCCAGATGCCTCCTACCACACTGCGAAACATACCGCGGAATTTGCAAAGAAACACCTTGCATGCCGACCTGAGCAGAAAACAAATCTGCTGGCCTTTTAAAGAGAAATTCTGCTTACTGGTCTGCCTGCGCCTTTTGTTCGCTGACGTAGAGTCTGCGGGATACTTCTTGGTGCAATGACTGCAGAAAGAACGAAGAGAAATCAAGCCATCCAGGGTGATACTCAGGGTGGATGCAGCACTGCCACTCTATGCTGCTTCATGTAGTTTTTAATCGATGCCATTTGTTACACCTTGATTAGGTCACACATACACAACACCTTAAGAAGCACAAAAGAATGAAGTCGTTCGCTGTGTGTTCGCTCCTCATTGCGGCGCTCACCGTGCAGTCCGCCGATGCCCGACATGGAGGAAACGTAGGAAGAGTAGGAAGAGGAGCTGTGCTCAAGAAATGCAAGGACTTCTTGCACCAGGTAGGGGCGTCGGCTGTCGACCCGGTAAATGGGATGCCGCAGCTCAAAACCCTGACCGATGCGGACACGTTCCGTGTGTACCAGGGTCCTTACGCGACGCTCGGAACTCCAGTGGAGGGCGTGGATTGGACACAGTACGAGGCATTGTACACCAGACTGGTGACAGCCGACCCTTTCGTGTCGTTCAGCGTTTCGTTCTCGAAAGAAATCTTCGAACGTCACAACGGTGGCTACACGTGTGTGCTGCACACCCACAGCAACGGTCAGGTTGCCAGCGGCAAGCCCTATGGCCAGGAGTACAGGATGACGCTGGAGCTTAACAGAGACTTGAAGGTCACGGCGTTCTACGAATTCGTGGATTCTCTGTACTCGGCGTGCTTTTTTAAACTGCTGCCCGCTGCCATGTGCGCAGCCATCGGCTACTGAACAGCAAAGCACGCCAACGTCTTCCGGTCTCGCACAGCATCACTTTTTCGCCAGCCAGGTATGCCGCACACACAAGTCTCTATTTTGTTGGAAAAGGAAGCTTGCTTCCCCCCTCGCCGCGCTCTTTTTCAGGTGAGTTAAGCAGCAACTTTCCGCGCGGTCTTTAGCCCTGGTGGGTCTCAGCTTCCAACCCTTTTCCGTGAGAGGTAAGTACTCGGAGGACCTGGAGGTACAGGCGATGAGGGAAGCATCTCCAGACTGTGACTTTTCGACTGTCTCCATCCAGTATAGCAATGACGTCTTTCGACCTTTGGCTGCAGCTTGGTTTTCGTAGCGCCCATCGCTGAAAAGACTCCTGCCAGGAAGATGCAACCTCCAGCCTTCGAACGGGCGGGAAGATAACCGCCATTTCCGTGCCAATCAAGTAGCCGGCTGCTTCCAGGGACCCCATGGTACATAGAAGTGGGGTCTCAGCCCTGGGACCATTGACGAAAGGATGTGCTTGTGCATGAAGCTGAGTCCTGCCAACTTGTGGCTGCGTGCAGCTGATAAGAAGCAAAATCGTGAGAACTGCGCGCCCTTGCCCGAAGCACGCGATTCGGGGTAAATGTTAATGCTCCATGATCATGCAGAAGCACGCATAACATCACCTCGCACTGTGGAGCAGCACCCAGTAGAGGTAGTACTACATGCACGTGCTGTGTGTAGTATCACCTGCACCTACGGAGGACTACCACACAGTAGAGGTAGTACTACATGCACGTGCAGGTACGCTAAAAGTGCACCTACCTACACCGGAAGGTGGTCGGGCATTACCGTAAGTGGCTTTACTAGTGAAGGGTTTTATAGTGAACGGTCAAATTAGTGAGGTTTCCAGCTCAGGATGAGTAAAGATTTGACCATTCACCAATTCAAACGGGCCTTCTGTGTGGTACCATCAAGCACTCCATCCTTCCCTGTGCCTACAAAGCGCCAACCGGCAAACCCAGAGGCTGGACATGTATCGGTTCACTGCAATGAAAAACAATCAGAGATGCTGGACTTTTGGCCAGACTCTCTTCGGACTCATTTGGCAAACACACCTTTCCTACTTCAGATCCGCCGCAATTCCAATCCAGAAGCGGCAGAACCTGTTGGGACGCAGCCGTCCTGTCGCCCCGCAGCCTGCCTTCGAAGCGGCGACAGAGCTCGAAGTTCGAATCACCTCTGTTTTGCTTCTGTCACTCTCCAGCGCACTCTCGAAATGAAATTTACGTGTCTTTCAAGGCTCAATTTCTCCCGAAGTTGGGAGCCTATAGGACGCAACACAATTCCTCCCCACCGTTGTACACCACTTCCATAGAGTTCACATCCCGCGGTACTCTTTCTTCTCGCTCCCTCTTCTGTTTTCGAACAAGTCCCTTCGGTCATCTCGTTGCAGTTGACTAAGAACTGTGCTCCCATTCTGTTCTGGCTCTTTTCACAGATGGCACCAACCCGGAGACGCCAGATGGCTCCTTCAGACGCCAGATGGCTCCTTCAGACGCCAGATGGCTCCTTCAGACGCCAGATGGCTCCTTCAGACGCCAGGTGGCTCCTTCAGACGCCAGATGGCTCCTTCAGACGCCAGATGGCTCCTTCAGACGCCAGATGGCTCCTAGATGGCTCCTTCAGACGCCAGATGCCTCCTACCACACTGCGAAACATACCGCGGAATTTGCAAAGAAACACCTTGCATGCCGACCTGAGCAGAAAACAAATCTGCTGGCCTTTTAAAGAGAAATTCTGCTTACTGGTCTGCCTGCGCCTTTTGTTCGCTGACGTAGAGTCTGCGGGATACTTCTTGGTGCAATGACTGCAGAAAGAACGAAGAGAAATCAAGCCATCCAGGGTGATACTCAGGGTGGATGCAGCACTGCCACTCTATGCTGCTTCATGTAGTTTTTAATCGATGCCATTTGTTACACCTTGATTAGGTCACACATACACAACACCTTAAGAAGCACAAAAGAATGAAGTCGTTCGCTGTGTGTTCGCTCCTCATTGCGGCGCTCACCGTGCAGTCCGCCGATGCCCGACATGGAGGAAACGTAGGAAGAGTAGGAAGAGGAGCTGTGCTCAAGAAATGCAAGGACTTCTTGCACCAGGTAGGGGCGTCGGCTGTCGACCCGGTAAATGGGATGCCGCAGCTCAAAACCCTGACCGATGCGGACACGTTCCGTGTGTACCAGGGTCCTTACGCGACGCTCGGAACTCCAGTGGAGGGCGTGGATTGGACACAGTACGAGGCATTGTACACCAGACTGGTGACAGCCGACCCTTTCGTGTCGTTCAGCGTTTCGTTCTCGAAAGAAATCTTCGAACGTCACAACGGTGGCTACACGTGTGTGCTGCACACCCACAGCAACGGTCAGGTTGCCAGCGGCAAGCCCTATGGCCAGGAGTACAGGATGACGCTGGAGCTTAACAGAGACTTGAAGGTCACGGCGTTCTACGAATTCGTGGATTCTCTGTACTCGGCGTGCTTTTTTAAACTGCTGCCCGCTGCCATGTGCGCAGCCATCGGCTACTGAACAGCAAAGCACGCCAACGTCTTCCGGTCTCGCACAGCATCACTTTTTCGCCAGCCAGGTATGCCGCACACACAAGTCTCTATTTTGTTGGAAAAGGAAGCTTGCTTCCCCCCTCGCCGCGCTCTTTTTCAGGTGAGTTAAGCAGCAACTTTCCGCGCGGTCTTTAGCCCTGGTGGGTCTCAGCTTCCAACCCTTTTCCGTGAGAGGTAAGTACTCGGAGGACCTGGAGGTACAGGCGATGAGGGAAGCATCTCCAGACTGTGACTTTTCGACTGTCTCCATCCAGTATAGCAATGACGTCTTTCGACCTTTGGCTGCAGCTTGGTTTTCGTAGCAAAGACTCCTGCCAGGAAGATGCAACCTCCAGCCTTCGAACGGGCGGGAAGATAACCGCCATTTCCGTGCCAATCAAGTAGCCGGCTGCTTCCAGGGACCCCATGGTACATAGAAGTGGGGTCTCAGCCCTGGGACCATTGACGAAAGGATGTGCTTGTGCATGAAGCTGAGTCCTGCCAACTTGTGGCTGCGTGCAGCTGATAAGAAGCAAAATCGTGAGAACTGCGCGCCCTTGCCCGAAGCACGCGATTCGGGGTAAATGTTAATGCTCCATGATCATGCAGAAGCACGCATAACATCACCTCGCACTGTGGAGCAGCACCCAGTAGAGGTAGTACTACATGCACGTGCTGTGTGTAGTATCACCTGCACCTACGGAGGACTACCACACAGTAGAGGTAGTACTACATGCACGTGCAGGTACGCTAAAAGTGCACCTACCTACACCGGAAGGTGGTCGGGCATTACCGTAAGTGGCTTTACTAGTGAAGGGTTTTATAGTGAACGGTCAAATTAGTGAGGTTTCCAGCTCAGGATGAGTAAAGATTTGACCATTCACCAATTCAAACGGGCCTTCTGTGTGGTACCATCAAGCACTCCATCCTTCCCTGTGCCTACAAAGCGCCAACCGGCAAACCCAGAGGCTGGACATGTATCGGTTCACTGCAATGAAAAACAATCAGAGATGCTGGACTTTTGGCCAGACTCTCTTCGGACTCATTTGGCAAACACACCTTTCCTACTTCAGATCCGCCGCAATTCCAATCCAGAAGCGGCAGAACCTGTTGGGACGCAGCCGTCCTGTCGCCCCGCAGCCTGCCTTCGAAGCGGCGACAGAGCTCGAAGTTCGAATCACCTCTGTTTTGCTTCTGTCACTCTCCAGCGCACTCTCGAAATGAAATTTACGTGTCTTTCAAGGCTCAATTTCTCCCGAAGTTGGGAGCCTATAGGACGCAACACAATTCCTCCCCACCGTTGTACACCACTTCCATAGAGTTCACATCCCGCGGTACTCTTTCTTCTCGCTCCCTCTTCTGTTTTCGAACAAGTCCCTTCGGTCATCTCGTTGCAGTTGACTAAGAACTGTGCTCCCATTCTGTTCTGGCTCTTTTCACAGATGGCACCAACCCGGAGACGCCAGATGGCTCCTTCAGACGCCAGATGGCTCCTTCAGACGCCAGATGGCTCCTTCAGACGCCAGATGGCTCCTTCAGACGCCAGATGGCTCCTTCAGACGCCAGATGGCTCCTTCAGACGCCAGATGGCTCCTTCAGACGCCAGATGGCTCCTTCAGACGCCAGGTGGCTCCTTCAGACGCCAGATGGCTCCTTCAGACGCCAGATGGCTCCTTCAGACGCCAGATGGCTCCTAGATGGCTCCTTCAGACGCCAGATGCCTCCTACCACACTGCGAAACATACCGCGGAATTTGCAAAGAAACACCTTGCATGCCGACCTGAGCAGAAAACAAATCTGCTGGCCTTTTAAAGAGAAATTCTGCTTACTGGTCTGCCTGCGCCTTTTGTTCGCTGACGTAGAGTCTGCGGGATACTTCTTGGTGCAATGACTGCAGAAAGAACGAAGAGAAATCAAGCCATCCAGGGTGATACTCAGGGTGGATGCAGCACTGCCACTCTATGCTGCTTCATGTAGTTTTTAATCGATGCCATTTGTTACACCTTGATTAGGTCACACATACACAACACCTTAAGAAGCACAAAAGAATGAAGTCGTTCGCTGTGTGTTCGCTCCTCATTGCGGCGCTCACCGTGCAGTCCGCCGATGCCCGACATGGAGGAAACGTAGGAAGAGTAGGAAGAGGAGCTGTGCTCAAGAAATGCAAGGACTTCTTGCACCAGGTAGGGGCGTCGGCTGTCGACCCGGTAAATGGGATGCCGCAGCTCAAAACCCTGACCGATGCGGACACGTTCCGTGTGTACCAGGGTCCTTACGCGACGCTCGGAACTCCAGTGGAGGGCGTGGATTGGACACAGTACGAGGCATTGTACACCAGACTGGTGACAGCCGACCCTTTCGTGTCGTTCAGCGTTTCGTTCTCGAAAGAAATCTTCGAACGTCACAACGGTGGCTACACGTGTGTGCTGCACACCCACAGCAACGGTCAGGTTGCCAGCGGCAAGCCCTATGGCCAGGAGTACAGGATGACGCTGGAGCTTAACAGAGACTTGAAGGTCACGGCGTTCTACGAATTCGTGGATTCTCTGTACTCGGCGTGCTTTTTTAAACTGCTGCCCGCCGCCATGTGCGCAGCCATCGGCTACTGAACAGCAAAGCACGCCAACGTCTTCCGGTTTCGCACAGCATCACTTTTTCGCCAGCCAGGTATGCCGCACACACAAGTCTCTATTTTGTTGGAAAAGGAAGCTTGCTTCCCCCCTCGCCGCGCTCTTTTTCAGGTGAGTTAAGCAGCAACTTTCCGCGCGGTCTTTAGCCCTGGTGGGTCTCAGCTTCCAACCCTTTTCCGTGAGAGGCTTTCGACCTTTGGCTGCAGCTTGGTTTTCGTAGCGCCCATCGCTGAAAAGACTCCTGCCAGGAAGATGCAACCTCCAGCCTTCAAACGGGCGGGAAGATAACCGCCATTTTCGTGCCAATCAAGTAGCCGGCTGCTTCCAGGGACCCCATGGTACATAGAAGTGGGGTCTCAGCCCTGGGGCCATTGACGAAAGGATGTGCTTGTGCATGAAGCTGAGTCCTGCCAACTTGTGGCTGCGTGCAGCTGATGAGATAGCAAAAACCGAGCGCAGCGAGCTTTTTGTGAGAAGGTTTTATTATCCAAACAACCAGGCGTGCTCTCTCATTTTATTTCTCACACAAAAAAAAGACAAAGACCCCACCCCGCACAATGCCCCCGAAGCCTAGCCCGAAAGCCGCGGCTGCAAAGGCTCGGGAGAAGGAACTTGAGCTGAGGAGGAAGAACGCGCAGATCCGGAGCCTTGAGAAGCAGATTCGCGAACTCAAGGCTAAGGTCCCAGTTGACGAAGAGGAGAGCGACACTGGGTCCAGCTCCAGCAGCTCGCTGGTGCCGCCGGTGCCGGCTGCGAAGGTCGCACCCAAGGCCGCCCCCAAGCAGGGAAAGAAGCGGAAAAGGGACGACCCGTCGCTGCTGTTTCCCCATCTGTCATCCAGGGCCGTGGATAAGCTCGTCGTGGCGTACGAGGACTACCCGAGCATGTTTGACCTGCTGGACGCGGGGGCGCGTGGGGAACTTGCTGGGGCCACTGGGGAGGGGGAGGTGTACGAGATCCTGGACCGGCTCGCGGCAGAGAACTATGGTCATCAGGAGAAGGAGCGGAGTGAGGACAGGTTGCTCGAGCCGGAGACCTGGCCTGATGTAGTGACCCCTGGTTGGTTGTTCGAGTTCAACAGCGCGGTGGAAAGGGCGTACCCCTTCGCTGGCAACGCGGCTCTCAAGGAAAGGCGCACTCGGGTAATACAGGACATCCGCGACCACTGGGAGCTGAGGGCGCCCAAAAACAAGGTGGTGTGGATCAGGAGGGCGCAGGGCATCCTCAATGAACTCGAGGCTGCCTGGGCCGAGTACACCGAGCGGGACCCCAGGGCGGGGGTGCACATGAGGAGGTTGCTGAAGATGGAGGACTGTTCAGAGAGGGTCCTCGGCAACCGGCGCAGATTCAGGGCGGATTTTCGTCGTCGCCCGCAGGGAAGGGAAGACCCGGGAAGGGTGCGTGCGTCGAAGACGCCGGTGTGCCGGAGTTTTGCCCGGGGCAAATGCGGCTTCAAGGACTGCAAGTATCTGCACGAGAAGCAGTGACTGCTGTGGGAGAAGAAGGCGGCCGCTCTGGAGAACAAAGCGACGGTGGCTGCTACGAAGCAGCAGAAGAGCAGCCATCTGAGCAAGTTGGAAAGAGTGGTGGGAGTGATAGGTCTCTCCGACGCTCCTCCGCGGTTGAAGCTGCGGGCCTTCGCGGCGGCGATGGTGGGTCCGGGGCTGACGGTGAGGCAAAAAAGGGACTTGCAAAAGCGGTTGCCGGGTAAGGGGGTTGGGCTCCTTTTCGTTGGTACACGTCGAAGGAAGCGAAGCTGAGTGGGGACCCCACGGAGAGGGCTTACACGCTCCCCCCCTCGCTGGTGAAGGCGGTAAAGAAGTGGAAGCTCGGAGGGAAGGACTTCGACGCCGGGACAGTTCGCGAGCTGATGGCTGTCGCGAGAACTGTGTTCCCCGAGGTGCAGGACCACAGCTGGAAAAGAGGTGCCCTGCAGCACCTGGCTCTGGGGGGCATGGGCTGGGAGGGGCTCCTGGCGGTGTCTCGGCACAAGTCGAAAGAAGTGCTGAGGCGCTACCTGTGGGGGTGTGTGTCCCCGGACACGGCGCTGCAACACAGGGCCACGGCGGCGATGCACGTGCCGAGTGCGAAGAAGAGGAGGATGAGGGGGTGATTCTCCGTGTTGAGCGCAGGCAACGGGTATCGACCAAGTGTCCTGGTTATGCCTCTGACGTGAAGTCGCGGATGGCCGAACATCCGTTGATGACGTGGGCATACGCAGTTGATGCACGGGATGATGCTCTGTTGGCTGGCCTGCGTAGTAGTATGGACCTTAGTGGGGACTTGGGCGAGCAGGCTGAAGCGGAGTATCACAGTGCGGCTCCGTTGAGGGCGATGCTGGTTGATCAGGATGCCACGCCGGAGATGTTAAAACACGAGCTGGAGGTAGGGCGGCTGGCCTCGATGGCTTACTCGCACGGTGGTGCTCGCGCTGTGCACCGGAAATGCTCCGCGCCCCTGGATGCCATGCCAGTCAGGCGTGTTGACTATTCTGTCGTGGAGTTGGGGTTGACAGGGTGGGAGCGCAACACCCTTCGAACATACGCGCAGGAGCCGATGCTCACTGACAGTAAGGCCCGGACATCGATGACCTCCTTTGCGCTGGACTTGGAGGAGCTCGGGAGGTTGGAGGCGATTGGCATCATCGAGAAGTGTGCGAGGCCCAAGATCCCGAAGAAGAATCACAAAGCACGGCTGCTTGTTGACGGTAGAAAATTCGATGAAGCCTCTGCTGCGCCGCTTCCGCCGATTACGCCGACGCTTGGGGACATTGAGGCGTTTGTGTTGGCTTGGCGGTTTTTTTGCACGCTGGATTTCTTGGGTTTCTTTTACCAGCTCCCCGTTGCAGAGGCGGTGGCGGCGTTTCTGGGGTTTCGCACGCCGCATGGGTACTATCGTTTTAAGGTGGCGGTCCCCGGTATCGCGAGGGCTCCGTCGATGGCGCAGCTCACGACGTGTGGGCTTCTTCGGGGGGCTGGCTTGCTGAAGCGGTCGCTTGCCATCTATGACGATGTTGCTCTTGGAAGTCTCGACGTGGTCCAGCTTGCGGACGACAGGAAGAAGCTTATGCTGCTACTTGATAGGGCGTGTGTCACCGTGCGCGATGACAAGTGCTTGCCGATTTCCACTGAGGGGGTTTTCGACGGTGTTCTGCTAGATCTGGAGCGGAAGACTGTGTGCGTTGATCCTGAGTGGAGACAATTGGTTCTCGCGGAGCCGGTTCCTCAGGCGCTGACCTGCCGTGGGGCTGCTCATCACATCGGATGCTTGAGGTGGGCGCACTCGGTTATGCGGAAGTCTATGGCGGTCTACCCTGCGTTGCTGAGGCTAGCGAGGCAGTTGAATGCGTACTGCCTGACTGCAGCTTTGTGGGATCGTCGTCTGTGTCTTTCAGATGAGCTGATGGGTGAGTTTCGAAAAGCCGAGCGATGGTTGCGCTGTTGTGAGCCCCGTCTCTTGAAAGCCCATGGGCAAGCGTGGGATGTGTGGGCTGATGCCAGTGACTATGGTGGTGCTATTTGTGTCCTAGACCCAGCGAGAGAGCTCGTGGTCAAGAGGCATGCGTGGGCGTGGTCTTCTCTTCCGGCGCTGGGGCCTCCTGTCCCCATCCGGCGGAGGGAGCTGTTTTGTGCGGTTCTGGCAACTATGCTGGCGGACAAGCTCGCGCCTGATGGAGTGGCTTTGGATGTTTACCACGACAATGGCAATGCAGAGTCCAGGCAAAGAAAGCTTACTTCCTCGCATCCGGTGGAGAATCGCTGGCTGGCCACGATGCATGCTGGCTTGCGTGCTGGCAGGGTTGTTAACACGCACCTGGTGGGTACCAGGAGTATGGTCGCGGACGTTGACACCAGGATTGGCTGACCGCTTTCGTCTGCTTCGCATGCGCAAGGAGAAGGAGGGGGGTGGCAGTACTGCTCCGCAATCCCCGGTCGCGCGGCGAAAACTGCCTGTGTTCAGCACAGGTAGTGCAAAAGAATGCTCCTGCCCGCAGTGCAGGTAACCCGAACAACCTCAGCCCGCAGAGCTGGGAAGACAGCCCGCAGTGCTGTACCTCGGCCCGCTGAGCTGAGAAGACAGCCCGCAGTGCTGTGCACCTCGGCCCGCTGAGCTGAGAAGGCAGCCCGCAGTGCTGGAAACGGAGCCTCAGCCCGCAGAGCTGAGTTTGGCAGCCAACAACGCAAGCAGCCCGCTGTGCTGCTGACCGCCATGGGAAGGGGGGTGATCCCGTGCACATCACAGGATCGGCACATGCGTGCCTCCCCAAAATCCCAAACCCCGAACCCTGAACTGTTTTTCCTTCTGATGATAGACAGCCCAACGCTTTATCTTTGCGTTCTTTCTTCTTTGCTTTGTGCTTATAACGTGCGGAAATAAAATAAGAAGCAAAATCGTGAGAACTGCGCGCCCTTGCCCGAAGCACGCGATTCGGGGTAAATGTTAATGCTCCATGATCATGCAGAAGCACGCATAACATCACCTCGCACTGTGGAGCAGCACCCAGTAGAGGTAGTACTACATGCACGTGCTGTGTGTAGTATCACCTGCACCTACGGAGGACTACCACACAGTAGAGGTAGTACTACATGCACGTGCAGGTACGCTAAAAGTGCACCTACCTACACCGGAAGGTGGTCGGGCATTACCGTAAGTGGCTTTACTAGTGAAGGGTTTTATAGTGAACGGTCAAATTAGTGAGGTTTCCAGCTCAGGATGAGTAAAGATTTGACCATTCACCAATTCAAACGGGCCTTCTGTGTGGTACCATCAAGCACTCCATCCTTCCCTGTGCCTACAAAGCGCCAACCGGCAAACCCAGAGGCTGGACATGTATCGGTTCACTGCAATGAAAAACAATCAGAGATGCTGGACTTTTGGCCAGACTCTCTTCGGACTCATTTGGCAAACACACCTTTCCTACTTCAGATCCGCCGCAATTCCAATCCAGAAGCGGCAGAACCTGTTGGGACGCAGCCGTCCTGTCGCCCCGCAGCCTGCCTTCGAAGCGGCGACAGAGCTCGAAGTTCGAATCACCTCTGTTTTGCTTCTGTCACTCTCCAGCGCACTCTCGAAATGAAATTTACGTGTCTTTCAAGGCTCAATTTCTCCCGAAGTTGGGAGCCTATAGGACGCAACACAATTCCTCCCCACCGTTGTACACCACTTCCATAGAGTTCACATCCCGCGGTACTCTTTCTTCTCTCTCCCTCTTCTGTTTTCGAACAAGTCCCTTCGGTCATCTCGTTGCAGTTGACTAAGAACTGTGCTTCCATTCTGTTCTGGCTCTTTTCATAGTTGGCATACCAACCCGGAGACGCCAGATGGCTCCTTCAGACGCCAGATGGCTCCTTCAGACGCCAGATGGCTCCTTCAGACGCCAGATGGCTCCTAGATGGCTCCTTCAGACGCCAGATGCCTCCTACCACACTGCGAAACATACCGCGGAATTTGCAAAGAAACACCTTGCATGCCGACCTGAGCAGAAAACAAGTCTGCTGGCCTTTCAAAGAGAAAATCTGCTTACTGGTCTGCCTGCGCCTTTTGTTCGCTGACGTAGAGTCTGCGGGATACTTCTTGGTGCAATGACTGCAGAAAGAACGAAGAGAAATCAAGCCATCCAGGGTGATACTCAGGGTGGATGCAGCACTGCCACTCTATGCTGCTTCATGTAGTTTTTAATCGATGCCATTTGTTACACCTTGATTAGGTCACACATACACAACACCTTAAGAAGCACAAAAGAATGAAGTCGTTCGCTGTGTGTTCGCTCCTCATTGCGGCGCTCACCGTGCAGTCCGCCGATGCCCGACATGGAGGAAACGTAGGAAGAGTAGGAAGAGGAGCTGTGCTCAAGAAATGCAAGGACTTCTTGCACCAGGTAGGGGCGTCGGCTGTCGACCCGGTAAATGGGATGCCGCAGCTCAAAACCCTGACCGATGCGGACACGTTCCGTGTGTACCAGGGTCCTTACGCGACGCTCGGAACTCCAGTGGAGGGCGTGGATTGGACACAGTACGAGGCATTGTACACCAGACTGGTGACAGCCGACCCTTTCGTGTCGTTCAGCGTTTCGTTCTCGAAAGAAATCTTCGAACGTCACAACGGTGGCTACACGTGTGTGCTGCACACCCACAGCAACGGTCAGGTTGCCAGCGGCAAGCCCTATGGCCAGGAGTACAGGATGACGCTGGAGCTTAACAGAGACTTGAAGGTCACGGCGTTCTACGAATTCGTGGATTCTCTGTACTCGGCGTGCTTTTTTAAACTGCTGCCCGCTGCCATGTGCGCAGCCATCGGCTACTGAACAGCAAAGCACGCCAACGTCTTCCGGTCTCGCACAGCATCACTTTTTCGCCAGCCAGGTATGCCGCACACACAAGTCTCTATTTTGTTGGAAAAGGAAGCTTGCTTCCCCCCTCGCCGCGCTCTTTTTCAGGTGAGTTAAGCAGCAACTTTCCGCGCGGTCTTTAGCCCTGGTGGGTCTCAGCTTCCAACCCTTTTCCGTGAGAGGCTTTCGACCTTTGGCTGCAGCTTGGTTTTCGTAGCGCCCATCGCTGAAAAGACTCCTGCCAGGAAGATGCAACCTCCAGCCTTCGAACGGGCGGGAAGATAACCGCCATTTCCGTGCCAATCAAGTAGCCGGCTGCTTCCAGGGACCCCATGGTACATAGAAGTGGGGTCTCAGCCCTGGGACCATTGACGAAAGGATGTGCTTGTGCATGAAGCTGAGTCCTGCCAACTTGTGGCTGCGTGCAGCTGATAAGAAGCAAAATCGTGAGAACTGCGCGCCCTTGCCCGAAGCACGCGATTCGGGGTAAATGTTAATGCTCCATGATCATGCAGAAGCACGCATAACATCACCTCGCACTGTGGAGCAGCACCCAGTAGAGGTAGTACTACATGCACGTGCTGTGTGTAGTATCACCTGCACCTACGGAGGACTACCACACAGTAGAGGTAGTACTACATGCACGTGCAGGTACGCTAAAAGTGCACCTACCTACACCGGAAGGTGGTCGGGCATTACCGTAAGTGGCTTTACTAGTGAAGGGTTTTATAGTGAACGGTCAAATTAGTGAGGTTTCCAGCTCAGGATGAGTAAAGATTTGACCATTCACCAATTCAAACGGGCCTTCTGTGTGGTACCATCAAGCACTCCATCCTTCCCTGTGCCTACAAAGCGCCAACCGGCAAACCCAGAGGCTGGACATGTATCGGTTCACTGCAATGAAAAACAATCAGAGATGCTGGACTTTTGGCCAGACTCTCTTCGGACTCATTTGGCAAACACACCTTTCCTACTTCAGATCCGCCGCAATTCCAATCCAGAAGCGGCAGAACCTGTTGGGACGCAGCCGTCCTGTCGCCCCGCAGCCTGCCTTCGAAGCGGCGACAGAGCTCGAAGTTCGAATCACCTCTGTTTTGCTTCTGTCACTCTCCAGCGCACTCTCGAAATGAAATTTACGTGTCTTTCAAGGCTCAATTTCTCCCGAAGTTGGGAGCCTATAGGACGCAACACAATTCCTCCCCACCGTTGTACACCACTTCCATAGAGTTCACATCCCGCGGTACTCTTTCTTCTCGCTCCCTCTTCTGTTTTCGAACAAGTCCCTTCGGTCATCTCGTTGCAGTTGACTAAGAACTGTGCTCCCATTCTGTTCTGGCTCTTTTCACAGATGGCACCAACCCGGAGACGCCAGATGGCTCCTTCAGACGCCAGATGGCTCCTTCAGACGCCAGATGGCTCCTTCAGACGCCAGATGGCTCCTTCAGACGCCAGATGGCTCCTTCAGACGCCAGATGGCTCCTTCAGACGCCAGATGGCTCCTTCAGACGCCAGATGGCTCCTTCAGACGCCAGGTGGCTCCTTCAGACGCCAGATGGCTCCTTCAGACGCCAGATGGCTCCTTCAGACGCCAGATGGCTCCTAGATGGCTCCTTCAGACGCCAGATGCCTCCTACCACACTGCGAAACATACCGCGGAATTTGCAAAGAAACACCTTGCATGCCGACCTGAGCAGAAAACAAATCTGCTGGCCTTTTAAAGAGAAATTCTGCTTACTGGTCTGCCTGCGCCTTTTGTTCGCTGACGTAGAGTCTGCGGGATACTTCTTGGTGCAATGACTGCAGAAAGAACGAAGAGAAATCAAGCCATCCAGGGTGATACTCAGGGTGGATGCAGCACTGCCACTCTATGCTGCTTCATGTAGTTTTTAATCGATGCCATTTGTTACACCTTGATTAGGTCACACATACACAACACCTTAAGAAGCACAAAAGAATGAAGTCGTTCGCTGTGTGTTCGCTCCTCATTGCGGCGCTCACCGTGCAGTCCGCCGATGCCCGACATGGAGGAAACGTAGGAAGAGTAGGAAGAGGAGCTGTGCTCAAGAAATGCAAGGACTTCTTGCACCAGGTAGGGGCGTCGGCTGTCGACCCGGTAAATGGGATGCCGCAGCTCAAAACCCTGACCGATGCGGACACGTTCCGTGTGTACCAGGGTCCTTACGCGACGCTCGGAACTCCAGTGGAGGGCGTGGATTGGACACAGTACGAGGCATTGTACACCAGACTGGTGACAGCCGACCCTTTCGTGTCGTTCAGCGTTTCGTTCTCGAAAGAAATCTTCGAACGTCACAACGGTGGCTACACGTGTGTGCTGCACACCCACAGCAACGGTCAGGTTGCCAGCGGCAAGCCCTATGGCCAGGAGTACAGGATGACGCTGGAGCTTAACAGAGACTTGAAGGTCACGGCGTTCTACGAATTCGTGGATTCTCTGTACTCGGCGTGCTTTTTTAAACTGCTGCCCGCCGCCATGTGCGCAGCCATCGGCTACTGAACAGCAAAGCACGCCAACGTCTTCCGGTTTCGCACAGCATCACTTTTTCGCCAGCCAGGTATGCCGCACACACAAGTCTCTATTTTGTTGGAAAAGGAAGCTTGCTTCCCCCCTCGCCGCGCTCTTTTTCAGGTGAGTTAAGCAGCAACTTTCCGCGCGGTCTTTAGCCCTGGTGGGTCTCAGCTTCCAACCCTTTTCCGTGAGAGGCTTTCGACCTTTGGCTGCAGCTTGGTTTTCGTAGCGCCCATCGCTGAAAAGACTCCTGCCAGGAAGATGCAACCTCCAGCCTTCGAACGGGCGGGAAGATAACCGCCATTTTCGTGCCAATCAAGTAGCCGGCTGCTTCCAGGGACCCCATGGTACATAGAAGTGGGGTCTCAGCCCTGGGACCATTGACGAAAGGATGTGCTTGTGCATGAAGCTGAGTCCTGCCAACTTGTGGCTGCGTGCAGCTGATAAGAAGCAAAATCGTGAGAACTGCGCGCCCTTGCCCGAAGCACGCGATTCGGGGTAAATGTTAATGCTCCATGATCATGCAGAAGCACGCATAACATCACCTCGCACTGTGGAGCAGCACCCAGTAGAGGTAGTACTACATGCACGTGCTGTGTGTAGTATCACCTGCACCTACGGAGGACTACCACACAGTAGAGGTAGTACTACATGCACGTGCAGGTACGCTAAAAGTGCACCTACCTACACCGGAAGGTGGTCGGGCATTACCGTAAGTGGCTTTACTAGTGAAGGGTTTTATAGTGAACGGTCAAATTAGTGAGGTTTCCAGCTCAGGATGAGTAAAGATTTGACCATTCACCAATTCAAACGGGCCTTCTGTGTGGTACCATCAAGCACTCCATCCTTCCCTGTGCCTACAAAGCGCCAACCGGCAAACCCAGAGGCTGGACATGTATCGGTTCACTGCAATGAAAAACAATCAGAGATGCTGGACTTTTGGCCAGACTCTCTTCGGACTCATTTGGCAAACACACCTTTCCTACTTCAGATCCGCCGCAATTCCAATCCAGAAGCGGCAGAACCTGTTGGGACGCAGCCGTCCTGTCGCCCCGCAGCCTGCCTTCGAAGCGGCGACAGAGCTCGAAGTTCGAATCACCTCTGTTTTGCTTCTGTCACTCTCCAGCGCACTCTCGAAATGAAATTTACGTGTCTTTCAAGGCTCAATTTCTCCCGAAGTTGGGAGCCTAAAGGACGCAACACAATTCCTCCCCACCGTTGTACACCACTTCCATAGAGTTCACATCCCGCGGTACTCTTTCTTCTCTCTCCCTCTTCTGTTTTCGAACAAGTCCCTTCGGTCATCTCGTTGCAGTTGACTAAGAACTGTGCTTCCATTCTGTTCTGGCTCTTTTCATAGTTGGCATACCAACCCGGAGACGCCAGATGGCTCCTTCAGACGCCAGATGGCTCCTTCAGACGCCAGGTGGCTCCTTCAGACGCCAGATGGCTCCTTCCGACGCCAGATGGCTCCTTCAGACGCCAGATGGCTCCTTTAGACGCCAGATGGCTCCTTCCGACGCGGAACAACAGTGCTGACAGCACCGCCCGGCGAATAGAGAGCCACAAAAGTGGCAAAATCGACCGGTCGGGGGGTGCTTAGCAGACAATGGCCTGATGGCTGAGGGCACACTTAAGCAGGGCTGCATCCTCGTGTTGTAGCCGTGTTGTGTATAAGGCTTCGTGGGGCCTGGTCACTCATCACAATGGCGCAAACCTTTCTCGACAGTGATTGGGCAGTCGGGATTGCCGGGGGCGGGTCTCGAAGAAGGGAAAAGTAAAGCAAGACCTGGCGCCTGCTGTCTCCGGCTGCACTCATGCGCATGTGGGTGCGTCTCAAAAGAAAACCTTAGAAATTGTGCCCATTTTTAACTTGCGACCAGGCGTTGCCATCAGTATAGACTTTCTCCGACGTGCCGCAATATCTGCTTGGGGGAACTCAAAACCGCATACAATCGAAATATGGGAGGCATAGAAGCCGCGCGGGAGTCGTTTAGTGGCCAATCCGAGCTCAGAAACTTCGTATAGGAACGGTACGGGTCAGGGACACACGCGTGGCAACGCCTTCGTCGCAAATTGAAAAATGGGCACAATTTCTAAGGTATTCCCATGCATGGGCCAACTGCGAAACGTGGACACCCAGAGTTATCACCCCAAGAAACAACCCACACCCACATAGCTTCGGGCGTTTGCACTCATTCGCATCATCGTCGGGTTCGTGTGCAACGCAAGCGCCAGGCCCCTAATGTACGCCACGCCTTGATGTTGCGTGATTTGGGAAATTGGCAACCGCTTGACCCGTAGGCCCGTGGCTCCGCAGTACCGCAGAACCGCGTGAAACTTGGTCGCAGGATCTCCTCGGCACGTGGTGACCACCCCACTCAGTCTGGGTCTCAGGAGGTGCGTCACACTGCCAGAGCGATGGCGCGACGCGAATGCGCAAGAAAGTACCACCTACACACAGTTTCAACGAAAAGAAAGCAACCCGCAAAAAAAAAAAAAAAAAAAAAAAAAAAACAAAATGCTGACGTTCGCAGTGCTTCTGGCAACAGCAGCCAGCCTCGGTGAAGCGGCCAGCATCGGGGACGAGTTCTACAGAACGTACACGAAGTACGTCGGACTTCCGATGACAGCGGCAGCGGCATCCAGCGGTGGCTGGGTGGCTGCCAACACGACGTGCGTACCTGGACTTGGGTATCCTATGAAGCTGGACGATGAGCTCCAGAACACGACGCTCTTGTACTTCGACCAAAGGGGAAACGTGTCGGGCATATCGGTTGATGTGTTCGGGTCGCCCCCGCCGCAGAAGCTGATTGACCTCGGATACTGGGTCTTGATCTCGCACGAAAGGTACAGAATCAGCCTCGGGTACCGATCTCCCTTTGTCGTGTGCTCGCCTTCAACGACGCCCACTAAGTACCCACTGGGTGATCGCGTTGTCATCAACCCGAACGGGATCAACCAGTCGCTCCCACTGACTGTAGAAGCCGCTGCTGCTGAAAGCTGGTCACGTGGATCATGCTTCTATGGCATGGGCCACCACTGGTATTACGACGTGGCTGGTCACCCGAACATGACGTGGAAGGCAGAGAACTTGGTGCCAGTGGTGACCATGTACAACAACAAGGGAGCGTTGCAGGCCACCTTCTTCGCGTCGTGGACCATCCAGCAGCACCCGTTCAACGCCGGTGACTGGGAGCCAATCCCCTTGAGCACTGGGCTCATGTGCAAAAACTTCTGCTCCTCCGACTGTCATTTCGAAGGAACCGAGTTCTGGAGTACATACCACGTGTACATGAATCCCTTGGCCGACGCAGTGTGCGCAGACGGCTGCGAAATTGGTTGCTGCGCGTGACTCTGAAACAGTCCCGAGTATCCCATATGCTCTCGGGTTATGCGATTTTTAGTACTAGCAACCTTTTGCGGGTTGCCCTTCAGTGTATTGTGCAGGCTAAACAGACGTAGGCAGCATGTTTTGGTGGTTGATCAGAATTCCTTACCTGAATATACACAGGGTAAATACAAGTGGGAAAACGATCAACCGGCACGCACAACCAAAACGAAGCGCCTGTCTTTTTCGTTGTGTAGCAGTCAGTTTTATGCTACAGTATGTGTCCAATCGAGTGTGAGAAGCCCATTCAGACCATGCCTTTTGTAGTGGGGCGACCGGATACTCCTCGGAGAGATGGTCCCTGCACTCTAACTCGTCTCTCTCTCTCTCTCTCCCTTTTTTTGCCCCCCCCCCCCCCCCCCCCCAGGGTGCTTATTAAGGGCTGTTACATGTTACGGATCGCGGTCAGGGGGTGCGGGTGGTGGTGGGGGGGGGGGACCCCCCCCCCCCCCTCCTGCATGGCTGGCAGGTCACCCGGTGTCAAGCGACCGACTCCCCAACTGCCGCTGGCCAGGTCAGGCTGGCACGACAAAGGAGTTACGGAGGGCGGCAGCTTGGGCAATGCCGACTTTGCGGAGGCATTCAACGGAAGGAGTGTCTCACAGAAGTTCCGTGCGGCAGATAAGAGCCGACCGATTGCGGGGTATTGATATACCCAAGAAGTACAACACCACTTCACACGTCTCGGAAATGGTGGGCATCTGGGCTTCCATCGCACAAGTGCGCATCGCCAAGGAACTAAGTGTATCGAGCTCCTTTGTGCTGATCTTGGACGGAACGACACTGAAGCACGCAATGCAGATGGAGGTGTATGTAGTTATCCTACGCTACTTCGTCTCATCGTTGTGCGCAGCTAAAGAAACTGCCTTGGGACTCGTGGGGTTCGAGGCTTCCGACGATACAGATGGCAACACCATCTTCTTGAAGTCTCGTGCGATGCTTGCAGATTTCGGCGTTGCGGCACAGCAGATAACGGCAACCTGCAGTGATTCGGGATCGAATCTAGCGGGGCACATCACAGGGGTATACGGTTTGTTGAAGAAAGATTTCAACCCTCAGTGTGCCCGTGTTCCGGACTTTTCGCACCGACTGGAGACCGAACTTGAGCGAGCCTTCGATTCATCCGTTGTTGAAGAAATCACGGAAGCAATTCTTACGATGGAGGCGAACTTGCGAACGTCCGGAAAGCTTTATCGCCGACTCAGGCGTTTCGCTAAGCTGCAAGGCTTTGCTGCGGGTCCCAAACCATCCCTCCATTGCTCTATTCGGTGGTTGCCAAAAACCTTTCGTCTGTGGGAGAAGGCCGCTGCATTGTGGCCACTCTGGAAGATGTTTCTGGAACAGCGCTCGCGGGACTGGCACTCCGCGGATGCCAAGAAGGGTAAGGATAACCTCGCAGCGAAGCGAAAGGAGCTGCTTGGCGTTTTTGGGAAGGAGCGCAGGGCTCAGCAGTTCCAGCAGTGGTACCCTGTACTAAGGATGTTGCGCAATATCTCGCTGGCCTCGCAGCATCAAGAGCCCACCGTTCTGCATTTGCAGTTTCGGTTGAGCCGAGCTCGTATGGCCATCGAAGGGATGACCGATGGCAACGAAAACAAACGTCGCTTGGCGAAGGTCGCGAAGGCGCTCGAAGCCGTCGAGGAAAAGATAAAGAAGGATGACCACGCCGTCGCTCTCTCTCTCATTCTTGACGTACAAAAAATGCAGGTGCTCTCCGGAGCCGACTTGAAGGCGTACGGTAACGAAGAGTACGCCTATTTGGCTGCTTTCGTCGGGAGGTTTGAAGCGAGCTCCGTACAGAAGGACTGGCAAGACATAAAAATTCTTGCCGTTCAGTTCAAGGACTTGGGGTGGAACGCCTGGACCGGAGTATTCGCAACCCTAAAAGAACAAGGCAGCCAGAGAGCCATTGACGTGTTGGCGCTGCGTCCACTGCGACAGATCGTCGTCCGTTGAATGCCTCCGCAAAGTCGGCATTGCCCAAGCTGCCGCCCTCCGTAACTCCTTCGTGCCAGCCTGACCTGGCCAGCGGCAGTTGCGGAGTCGGTCGCTTGACACCGGGTGACCTGCCAGCCATGCAGGAGGGGGGGGGGGGGGGTGCCCCCCCCCCCCCCCCACCACCACCCCCATTGTTACATGTTACGGGTTAAGGCCAAATCTTATAAACACCCCGCCCCCCCCCCCCCCCCTTTGATTTTCATTTCATGCGTGGTTGACCATCATATTACCATCAGGAGAGGTAGTGATCCTTCCGTCCTCCTGGAGCTCAAGAGCTTCCAGGAGGGGAGGACCCCCTTTCCTATATTGGGCATGACCCCTTTTCCCGAACTGGGGGGGTCGGCGACGCGCACGCGTCCCCCCCCCCCCTCCCTGTAGCAGTCAGTTTTATGCTACAGTATGTGTCCAATCGAGTGTGAGAAGCCCATTCAGACCATGCCTTTTGTAGTGGGGCGACCGGATACTCCTCGGAGAGATGGTCCCTGCACTCTAACTCGTCTCTCTCTCTCTCTCTCCCTTTCTTTGCCCCCCCCCCCCCCCCCCACCACCACCCCCCTGTTT